>QFEN01000089.1:33694-57220 GCA_003316125.1 Auricularia polytricha
ATCGTGAGGTAACTCACAGCTTTGGAATAGGACCATGCGCAGTAAATTCTAACGACCGCTCGAATCCCATGCTGAGGAGTACTCTGATAATGGCCACCAGCAAAATCTTTGCTTCTAGACATTGCTGCCTTGGGCCCATCGGCGCATATGGTGACAAACCGCTCTACAGAATCAGGGAACACAACCGACCAGTGATATACCTTGGCAGAGGGCCTAGGAAGAGGGCCTGTGATATCTCAAAGAAGGTGATGTACCTGCTGCCCGCCCATAGAAAATCTAGCGATGCAGAAGAGCTTGCGCACTCGCTCCAAGGTGCAGGCTAATCAAACTGTCAGAAAGTCAGGTGAATATATACCATCATGGAAACTCACTGTGTTAGAGGGCGAAGATGATTAAATTCTATCAGTCAGAGGAATGGCAAAGCAGAAGGCAGCGCACCTCTCCATTACAGAAAAGCGCAAATGTCACTATGAAGTATCTATTTGGGTCTTGACTCAAAATGCAGACTGCATTCCATCACATGAACGTCCACGTACCTTGCCTTCCCCAACGAGGTAGTCCTGACCTACATGTGAAACAGATGAACGAAATAACACATACTTCCAAGAGCAAGTTTTTGGGCCCCATTACGTGTTGGGAAAAACAATCACTTTCTTATTGTTCGGATCTCCGTATGTTTGGTATATGCGGTTACAGCATCAGGAAGCATTCCTCCCGTCGACAGCAACTGTGTTGTTTTATGTCACGGCACGCATATGGGCTTCATTAGATATTCACTGCGTTGAGCCGCAAGTTAGTCGGAAGGTGAAAGTCGCCGTAGAAGCAACCATCAGTGGAAGTGCACTACGCAGCGAGCCATATCTATCCAAAGGCATTCACTAAGGAGACTCATCCAGGTGCGCTCATCGATTTTTTCGAATAGAAAGTCTCCTTTGCGCGATATCTTGAAGCTCAGGTACGTACCGTACCGGTCATCAGATCATGGTGAGCGTCTTTTTCTAGATTTGCGCGTTGCTGATACGCCTCGATCTTACTAGCTTTAGCAACAGTCAGACAAGCTTCAGTCATCCGGCGCTCGCATGCTTTGATAAATGAGGTTACCAGGTTTGTTTCGGACAGCGAGACTTGTCAGTGCAAGCTTGGTTTTAATTGACGGCGGACGCTCAGCGCCCACCGTAATTGAGATAAATTTTGCGGGCCAGGTGTGGCACGGCATCGCTACAATAATTCTCCTGGACAGACCAGTCGAGTCGTTTCCTTCTTCGCATCGGTGCGCTTCAACTGTTGAAAGATTCCGAAATTCTTTGTTGTACAAGTACACATGATTCTATGCTGTATGACGCCCGAACTCTATCAACATGGTTGGCTTAACGAAGAGTAACCAGTTCTGTGTGCACCTATCAGCATGTCATATCCAAGTAAAGCAATGTAACTCATTCACCTTCAGCAGACGTCGGATGGATAGCAACCGTGTCATCTAGGTCCTGTTTCCGAGCTTAACAAGCGCGTCAGTTATCAACAAAAAGATAGGACGATGGAAAGTACTCACCTCCCAACTTGACAGCCACCGCAAAGCCTTGCAATACCTCGTCGCTTCCTTGTCCAATGATATGTACGCCGACTACGCGTTCTTCTTCGCCAACAACGACGAGCTTGTACACAGTGGGCTCCTTGTGCTCTTCTTCGATCTGGGAGAAGTAAAGCGAGCGGAACGACGACTTGTCTAAGTTGCAATGAGTATTTTTGCGCATTTGAACTGAAAGAACGCAGACACACAGATCTTGACGGCAGAACCATACTTCTGACGAGCTTCGGGTTCTGTTAGACCCACTGTGCCAATGGTGGGGTGCCTATATGCGCTGTGAACGAGTTTGTACGACGAAAAGATCGGTATACTCACGAGAAAACGACGGTTGGGATGTCCTCGTACGACAATTTGTCATTCTTGAATTTCTCAGGCCCAAACAGCCTGTTTGATAGCCGCCGACCTGCTGCGATAGCAACAGGCGTCAAGAGCGCCTTACCTTGAATGTCACCAACCGCGAAGATGTTCTCCAGCTGAGGCTTGCCCTCTACAAACAAGGCCTTCTGCCATTCATCTACGACCACGTCGCCCCTCTTGTCAAGCTGAACCCCCAGCTCCTCGAGACCTAGACCCAGAGTGTTTGCGTGCCGACCAATAGCCCACAACACGCAGTCTACCTTGAGTTGTGTGCCATCGTTGAGGTGCACAGTCAATTCACCACCCTTCTGGCCTTCAACCTTGACGACCGATGTATTCTTGTGGATGTTGATTCCAGTGTGCTCCATCCAAGGCGTAAGTGTATCCTGGAGGATGGGATCAAAGGTGCGGAGAACGCGTTCGCGCCTAATGAGAACATGTGTCTCACTACCCAGTGTATGGAGCACACCGGCGAGCTCAACGGCGATATATCCTGCGCCGACGACAGCCACACGCTTCGGCTGGTCCTCAAGGTCAAAGAAGCCGTCCGAGTCGATTCCAAGACTCGCGCCGGGGATCTGATCGTCGCTTGGCACGGTTGGGCGACCTCCGGTAGCAACGGTGATGTAGTCACCTGCGATGACGTATGGCTCGCCACCATCTGAGGGCGTGACCTGAACCTCGTTGGGCGAAACTAGACGGGCTGTGCCGCCGTAATAGTCCACCTTTTCTTTCTCGAGGTTCTTCTCATATATGCCATTCAATCGGCGGATGTAGGCATCACGCTGCGGTTTGAAGGATGCCCAATTAAACTGTGGGGGAGGGACATTTTGAAAATGATACCCCTTGCTTGCGTGACGGAGACGGTCTGCAAGGTCGGCCGCATGCCACATAATCTACAGCACCCATAGTCAGGGGGGATAGAAAATGAGGAGTGTTGAATGACGCACTTTCTTGGGAACGCAGCCAACATTCACGCAAGTACCGCCGAGATTCGGCGACGATTCAACGAGGGCAACTTTCTTGCCATAAGACGCAGCGCGCCGCTAGGGCGGGACGGTTAGCATTGCCGCACGATAACCCTGTTGAAATAACACACCGATGACGCAACACCTCCGCTTCCACCACCGATGCAGATGTAGTCGTATTTCGCTTGTAGTTTATTGAGTGGTGCCATCTTGGTGCTGGTGTTCGAAAATGATATTGATATCTGTGGTTAAGGAAGATGTTCAGGTGACCTATGATAATAAATGCATGGCAGGTTATTACCTGAAAGAGCCGCTGCGGTGCCTGTGAGCGCACTAAGGACTGAGATGATGCGATTTTCGCAACGGATAGCACGTTTTGCAATAAAAACGCCACCTTGAACAGGACCGCTGAGCGGCTCAGTAATTGCTCGATTTAAATTTATAGGCTGGACTGCCGTCGGCAGCTGCGCCATGAGAAGGGGGGCTTACAAACGGTCGACCGTTTTTTCAAAGACCGACAGGGGGGCTTACGAACGGTTGACCTTCTGGAGGCACGTGAGTTTCTGGGTCACGTGACGTTTTTAAGTTTGCACGGAGCAGACGACGAGCAATAACAAGGGGGGACATCTTTGAGCTTCGGGATGTGCGGTGTTCAAACCTTTCTGCGAGAAAGGCTTGTGAATCGGTGGTGTTCTGAACATTTTTCGGCTCGGTGTTGGTGTCACCCTAAGCTCTGATGACAGTCCCATTGGAGGAAACAAGATAGATTGCTGATTACAAGACTGCGATGGTAGGGTAAACAAGGTCGAAAGCCAAGGAACAGAACTACTAACAGACGTGTCATGACTTCAGATTTAGAGTCCGCTAGTCCAGCGAACAGTCGGACCGTGCTTTTCATCCCGCCGCCAGGTCACGTGACATTGGCAACTGTAGTAAGTACATGTATATAAATTGTTTACTCCCTCATGACATGATCTGTCTATAAACTGTATAAATTGTCTACATTATGTCTACATACTGTTTAGGTCTATTTACTCGAAAATCAAACTAAACAGTTGGAGCCATCGTCATCGAGTTTTGCATCACGTGATAAGTGACAAAGACGGATACACAACGCGTTCACGGGTACATTTGCCAACGCTCATTAGAACCTCCAAGCTTCGATCTGAGAAAATATGGCAACGGTGGACTGGACAGCAGATGCAAATGAGGCTCTCACTCTTTCGCTAGGTGGGTCACTTTGCGCGAACTAGAGCATAACTGACGCGATTCTTGCAGTGCGAGCAGCAGAGGATAAACAGGTGCTTGGAGGCGAGGAAACCTATGAAGCATTTCATCCGACGTTTACATACCCTGTATGTTTTTATTTTATTTTATTATTTTCCCTCTCGTGATGTGCTATCATGGTGTCCAGATCTACGGAGAGGATGAGAAAATTTACGGTTATCAGGACTTGGTAATTGATGTGCGTTATTCCCTCTTTCGTGAGTTGACACCAGCGCTGAACGTCCAACCGGTGGCCCGCAGCTTCGATTTGCCTCCGGCTCACTAGCACAATACCTCTCTGTCCGTTACGCTCAAAAGCTAGATGCGTCTACGACTGTGGACAATGTGGAAGGCATATTAAAAGAGTTCATACCCCCTGGTACGTTCCACTTCTCGTACCCGCTGCTCTTTGACTGACTTTGGACCTGCCAGACTATGATACAGACGAAGCAGCATTTCTCACACGCGTTCAAGAAGATGCAGTTTCATTCAAACCCATAGGTAGTGTCATACATACATATACACGACCCGTGCCAAGCGCCCCAGAATCCAAATCTGCCACTCAGGAAATGGTCGAGTACGAGGTGTACCATGTGAGTGTTTTGAGCACTTTCTGCTAACACATCTTATTCAGGCGCGTACAGGCCACATGGAACGATCCGGGATTCAGAGAATACCATAGACGAATGCAGCTTTTCATTCTGCTATACATAGAAGCAGGCTCTTACATCAATGAAGACGATGACGCTTGGGATTTCTTTGTATTGTCAGTTCCTCATTTTCATTCGTATTCTCCAGACTATTTAACCGTGCGCGAACAGGTACGAAAAACGCAAGCGGCCAAGTGGCACGAAGACATACCATTTCATTGGGTATTCATCAGTGTACAAATTCTACTGCTTTCCCGAGAAACTCCGACTTCGTCTTAGGCGCGTATTTTCTTTGCGAAGTGGAACTGTATAACCAATACATGGTTTGCACAGCCAATTCATAATTGTACCACCGTACCAACACCAAGGTCATGGATGTAAGTACCGATACTCTTGCCCTCTGCCTCCATTCATACTCAAGTCTTTGAAGCGGAGCTGTACAAAACAATCTATAACTACACCCTCTCCAGCCCCCTCGTATCTGAGTTGACAGTCGAAGATCCTGCCGAGGCATTCGAGGACCTACGAGATCGAAATGACCTCAGGATGCTCCTCGCCAATGAAAATTTCATAAAAGAAGGCTTTGGTTGCGAAGCGGTTTCGCACAGTGGAGGAAAGGTGCGAAAACGGAAAGCTCGCGCTCGAGCAAACCCGATGGGTACATCATCCGGTACGGTGAAAGGCACAGGGAAAATGGGTCCTCCGATAGACAAAGCTTGGTCTGAGACGTTTCGGACACAACTCAAGATGGCGGGGGTAAGTCCTGGATTTAGCTGACTCTGATCGTTGTTCTGAATTTTCCCAGCGTCAATGGCAGCGGCTTATGGAGATGCTAATCTTGATGCATCTCGACCCCACTGACATCCATGCTGCAAGAGCATATCGACTGCAGGTCAAGGAGCGGTTGTACCGTTTCAACTTCGTAGGTCTCACCGCCAGCTGTCTCGCCTTTCATTAATGTTTTCTCATTGACAGGAAATTTTGGCCCAATTAGAGAAGGAGGAACGACTAGAGAAACTGGAGGAGACATTCCAAAGCTTACGAGAAGATTACTTGAGAATATTGGAGATGATCAAGTAGCGCAGTCACGTATATAGTTACTCTCATTATTATTGCTATTTGTTCTTGTAATTCTGCCACTGTCCTGAGACCAAGCGAGGTTTGTTACATTGTATGATCAACGGCACGCGGCACGATGCCACGGCACCCCATGGACAGTAACCTCCCTCACAACTAAGAGCAACTGCTTAACGGCACTCATATCGACTTCATTCTGTAACGCCTGAAGGTCTACTCCGGGAGATGTAACTGCCAGCGCCGCCAGAATACAATTCACACCTGAGGAGACTATACCCAAGGCCAGACGGTCAACTATACCCAGATCAACTTCGTGCGGTTTAAAATCTACCACCTGCACGTGGCAAGATGCAATTGCCAGCGCCGCCAGAACACAGTCAACTTCCTGTTCGTCTGGTGCTCCCACTACAATCAATTCCTGCAGCATGGGAAGCTGAAATCCATTGAATATCCTGACGAATTCATGCCGGTTATCCGAGGACAGGGGGAGAGTCATCGACTCAAGGGAAGAACACGCGACCGAATCACTTCTACCGCCACCTGATTCAATTGCGTCCACTACAATGGCCTCCAGATGAGGAAAAATCACCGGAGTAGAGCGTATGATATGGGCGGAAGCTTTCTGGAGGTGGAGATTACGGATATTGTTGCAGGTAGGAGTAGGGAAATGCGATGTTAGGTACGGATAGCTTTGGAGGTAAAGATGGTGAGTATCTTTGCCGCGTTGGAATTGAATGTGATGCACATTTTGATCGATGATGCATAGGCGAGTGAGATTTGGAGCATCGAATTTGGCGATATCTGACCAGTAACACTCCAAGGTTCTCAACTGAGGTGCATCGATCTCGCCATTCCCTGGGAACCGCCACTCGACCATCTCCCCTAGTCTTGAGTCAACATTGGTCTGCCTATAGTGGACTAGCTCCTGGTTATGTATGGATGACATGACACCCGCACTTTCCCAACGGTCACGCGCAGAAAGGAGGACCCTGAGCAGTTGAGAATCTGCCTTTGAATAGCTCTGTGCTACTATTAGCGGTGTGTGTTGACAGGTGCGAAGGGTGAGAGGCTGACGGCCAGAGCAGGCAAGCCAAAACTGGAGCAGATGTGGAAGGAACGGATGCAATCGACTATATCGCCCGGGAAGCGCGACCTGAAAGCGCGACCAGACCCCTGTCGTTGACAGTGCAGTGGCTCGCCAAAGACAGCACACCCGGGTGAAGACTAGGGGAGGGCTGGCAAAATTGGCAGAAATGGTGGTTTCTCCACATGAGAAAATACTAGGAAAGTCTGACACGTCATTCACGATGAGCAAGAATATGTGCCGTAGGAGTTCAACTGGCAGACGATGGATGTGGGGTTCTGGGTAGTTCGTATTGGCGGGAGGGACGTGTGAATTAGTGAACGACAATACATTGATATCGATCCCGTGCTCGAGCTTCCTTGGCTGGTCCGTTGATCTTGATAAGTTGGCGAGGAGGTCAATTAAATTCCGTCTGAGCATCCCTTTAAAGATGCCAGCATCAATGGCGGCGACGAAATTGGCGTTAAAAATAATAACAATGACTTACAGACTCTCATCCATAATGGAGTCCGTGGCTGGGCCATTATATTGATGATGAGCAAGGTCAGAGCCCTGATCTGAGCTTTCAGTAGAGATATTTGTTGAATCGCCCCTGAGTCTTCTGAACAGCTCACGCTTCAGCTCCTGATCAGTTTCCTACTTGGTGCAGCCCGCGCACAGCGCTTGTCTCAATCGAGCCCGCTATCGATATCGGCTCGTACAAGCTTCTCGTACCCGAACAATACTTCCCTTACTACTCACGTAAGCGTTAGACGATGTTTCCGTGCATAATTATTCAAACGAGTACAATATACAAGATCCAGCCGGATCATATCACAACAAGAATTACGTTAAATAAATAAGACAGATTGCACTTCGATAGCGAACAACCTCCACAAATGCACTATGTAAAGATATCCATACGAAATAAAGATCATGAAACAAGGAAGAGTCCTACAGTATTCCCAAAGCCTGCCATTGCAGCTCCACGGATCGCAAGGAAGGGCGACACTCTCGTGAATGGAATGCGGGGGTACTCTTCTGGCACCGCAGTTGGTGAGGGTGGCTGGCCGAGGTACATCGAAGGAAGGAAAGACCGCCGGAGAGAAAGAGGGGGATCGTCAGTTAGGCTCGATAGAGCAGCGCTTCGTGCCTTTGAGACACCAGTATCGAACAACCAGATCTCCCACCGGTCCAGAACCGCGGGCGTGAGTCCACGCGATGTCGATGAAGATGGAAGCTGGAGTGAGCCTTTTGTGTGCGCTCGGGATATGCGGCGGACACCTATTATTTTTTCGCCTGAAATATCCCAGCCCCCCCGCTCGCACGCTGCTTCGCCTGCTCTGAGAACGGCGACATTGGACCACGTTGACGGACGTGATACTATTGGCGGGTCGATGTGAATGGAATGGCCTTCATCATCCTCATCTGTTAAATGGGGTAGCACAAAGCTCTCCGAAAGGCGGCGCAGTCCTTTTTCTGAGGCTCTGCGGGAAAGAATACCGTGACCGGAAACAGGAAACGCGGAGGTGTCTGGTGCAGACGCAGTACTAGCAGAGGACAATCTCCGCGTTGATGTCACCGACGATGGCCCTATATTTGAGGCTGTGCTGCTACTCCGTGAGCGCCGACCCGTAGCCAGCTCCAGGATGGTCGATTGTTGTGGATTATTTCGGGGGCATGTACACCTCCTTCCCTGCGACGTGATGTAAACCTTATGGAAAATCACATCATGCCCGATCGAGACGGAGACCATGAAGCTGTCCATGGGCGGTTCACCACAGAACTGGCAATTCACGACACGAGAGTTGGATATCCGCAGTTGGTCGATAGCGCCATGATTCTCCTCGAGGATGAAGATGCACTCAGAGGATCCGGCATCCCACAGGGAAATAACGCCAACTTCTGAAGCGACGCCAATGATTATGTGATCCCTGCCATCTAGCCTGACTTTACACGCATCCACCTTGCTGACACGGTCCGCTGAGTTGCCTGGTTGCAGCGCACAGCGGATTGGCACAGTACTCCGAGCTTCGCACACGCCGAGCAGCTCCAGAGCTCCATCCGCCAATACGAATGCTGCCAATATTCGGTCATCTGAGCGGACACGGAGAAGGCGACTCTGTAAGATAGGCTCGGATGACATCGGGGAGATGAATGACGCTGAGGCGTGGCCGTCCATGACCCATTGGGCAATGGCTCCATTCTCATACACAACAACGAGGGGCTCTGGTTCAGGAGGACCTGGCGGAGGTGTACACGGGCGAGATTGCGGCCCATTCTTCTGCTTCAACACTGATTGAAGCGGGGGCGCGAAATGCAACTCCCTAATCCCTGCCGAGATCGAGTGCGGCGCAAGGGTCGTGTATGGTCTTGCGCTCCTTCCCGCCATGAACCACACCCCAATTGTCCCATGCGTTGTCCCTATAGCACAGTACTCTCCTGCGTCATCCAAGGCGACTGCGGCAATCCGCTCCTGCGAAAATGATGTACTGCCTGTACTCAGCAGAATGTCGCTTGTATCGATGAGGACAGGGTTTGGGTCGTTGAAGTGCCATGTGCTCAGCTCATTCTGCAGTCCAACCGCAGCTATCACTTCGCAGTCTTTGCTTGATGCAAGCAGCTCGACATCAGTTGCAAATGCGCGCGGTAGTGCCCTGAAAGAGGCTTCTCCATTGAGTGGCTTTTCACCCTTGGGGGAGGGTGCATCAGCTTCTGCACGGTTCCGCTGTGCCTCAAGTAGCTCGGCATCTTTCAGCAGGTATAGCAGCAGCCCATAAAGCGTGGCGATCGTCACGCCAATCGGCAGGATGACGAGCTGAAAGAACCAGAAAACGAGGCTAATGGGACGACGTGCAGGCCCAGGGGCGTGCTCATAACCCAGTTCTGCCCCTGTATCAGGCTGGAACGCGACAATGGTCGGGACTTCAAGACGGAGATGAACTAGTGGCTCTTCATCGGGATTGAGCGTCTTCCAAATACGCCAGGCGGGATCTTGCGAATTTGGGCGACGGTGAGCTGCTTGCGTGCGTTGCTGAACGGTGGAAGGAATGATGAATCCTGTAGGTCTCGTCATGACATACAATGTTGCCGTGATAGCAAGGAGCTGGGAAAGCCATGAGCACAGACATATAGAGCTCAAACTATATACATACCAATAACAGGCTGATATTCGTCAACGCGCGACCTTTGAGTGACTCCTTCGCATCGAGCGTGGCCCGCTGCCAGTTGGATACGTTTTTCTCCAGTGAGGCACCACGAGTCGAAGCAGACGCAGCGGGCGCTAAGCTTGGGTCTTGTCTCAGCAATTGATTAAGCTAAACCCGTCTACTTCAGTACCAACCCGCGTGTACAAGCTTACACGAACTTACCTCCAACCTTTGGATATCAATGCTGAGTACCGCCAAGAAGAACGTATGCGCAAGAAACCAATGTGCAATGAGGACCACCACTGCGAAGGTGCAAAACTGCCTGATTGCACCAGCAGAGAAAAATGCGATAACGCCCAGAATGGAGTTATACGACACGACTTTGAGTGTATTAGAGGTGCCAGCACGACTCAGTCCCTCAGCGATGCGCTCTTTGACAGGGAGCGTAATAGACGTGCGAGTCACTGCATCCACGAGATTAAACATATTCTCTGCGCCAACGAAGATGATAACGATAGGGAGAAGGCTCCTGTTTATGGTAAGTGTTTGTATGATGAGATAAGATATGAAGTGTTACCAGGGAACCATGGTCACTTTAAACCGTAACAAAGCGCATACACTCAGACTGGTGATTGTACTCGCCGCAATCTCAACGAGTGCCGTGAAGGTGAGACCGATACGGGTATGCACACCATTCATGCGCTTCATTGACCACGAGACGTATGCGCAAAATGCACCATACGAGAGGTATAAAAACGTTGAAATGGATGAAGTTCCCGTAGTCTTGGACAGGCTATGGTTGTACTGCAGACGTTGAAAATATGCACACGAGCAATGGACAGTACTGAACACACCTCCAGCGCGATTAGTTTCGGTTCCACAGTCACTGTAAACACTTGCGTGCTTTCTGCAATTTCCAGTGTTGAGTTCTCGATGATCTGTAGCCAAGAATCATGACCGGCACTCCTCGAACAATCCATCTCGGGGAATACATATGTAAGTGCCAGGAACATTGCAGATTCAGGGGTGGCAGGATTGCGTCGTGTGGAGTCAGGCCCTGTAAGGACCATCCGCGGTGTAACATGCATACCTGCGATTGTGACACCTTCTGAGCGAGTGGCTGTTAGGGAGATGTTACTGTCACTGCGCAGACGTTCCTCGTCGTGTTCCCAAAAGGAAAGAGGACTGATAACAAAACAATGATGCGAGTTCAGGTCGTTGCACGAGACCCCATGATTCAGAAGTCCTTGGAGGATCCGCCCTTCTAGCTGAAGGGTGTAAAGCAAAGTTTGCAGGGAAAGTGCCCCTGCCCCGTCGACAGTGTTGATGAAAATGCGTTCAACACGAAGCGTACGGTCACTTCCGCAGCGCGCTCGTGTGAGGAAGTCGTCTCGTACTTGGAGGTTAGCATTTCCATCCCAAAGTTGATGTATGTCCCGTTGTGGGTAGCTGTCATATGCCGCATGAGCAGTGAGGAAAGGATTGAGGGGGTTTGATGTAGATACAAAGTGCGAGTAAGCTGGGGTCGACCAGTATATGGCAAGCGCAGGGTACGACAAGGACGTGATGACAATTGCCGAGATAAGAATGAGACGAACTTGATGTGTTGCACAATGTCTTAGTTGCATCTGGTCAGACTGGGAGACAAAATGACTGTCGAAAGTACGCACATTCCGAATCGCCTTAGGGCAAGGTCTGCAAGAGTTCGTGTTCGTTGCATCAATGAAGGTCCAAATGAAAAGAAATGTGTCTGCTGGCGAGCCATCGAAGGCGATTATGAAGGAGTTTTGGAACCGAGCACCGTCAATTGCATCTGACAGACGCCTTGACACCGGCTTCCGGATGTTCGTTGCCTTTTCGTTTCCAGAAGTGCGGTGAACTTGTAAATGGGTGAAAGAAAGATGTTAAGACTGAAAGGTTAGAGACACCGACGTTACCGTTGGTATCCGTGCTTTATATCGTACTGACGGTAAGGGTACCTACTTGCCTCGGATGTAAATGAAAAGATGCCAAGTTGACAAATTGCTCCCATCACGTATACGCGGCTCCTTTATCATCAACTTATCATAACGTTTATCGTAAACTTACTTCTCACTAATCCACCAAAAATGTTGAATCTATGTAATATTCTTACGAGCAGAGCGACCAGTTGAAAGACTGAAGGGCACCTAGCCAAAAGGGACTTGAAACTCACGTGCGAGCGAAGCATCTCAAACGTTTCAGAATCGGATCATATGATAGATTCCGTGCTCGCTTGCGACATACGCTGAGAATTTCCGTGGTATTATGGGATGTGGCGTCGGGTCGGGTGGACGAATCCCACCAGTAAAAATGCGGCGTCAATTGGGCAAAGTTGAGATGCCCCGAGGTCACCGCAGTGACCGCACATACTACCCTGTCCGCCGGCAACACCAGAACCAGTCCGCAGTGGAGTTGATGAGGAAAGCTCGATTATGAGATCTCACTAGACAGCAATGCAAGCTGCTGGTGGGATTCTCTTACGGAGTCAGGCCCATAAATCACGTAGACTGCTACCAAAAAAAACATATAATTCAGTGTCTGGTATGTGGAGCATCCTCATAGTAATACTTCCACTGGCAATAAGTCATCGGCGGGAAGCTTTCGTAAGTTGTAACAACCCGTTGAACCGTGCACGATATCCATCAGCATATAACAACATAGTCAGACCATGAACGAAGTCCCTGTCATACAACACCGATCAAAACCAAGAAATGTGAACCACAATAAAGCTGGGACATACCAGCTCCGCACGAGTGAGCGTATGGGATAGTCCAGCACTTTGGGTATACTGGTCTGCACAAACGACGGCCAGCGGTCGGTGACAATTGCCTTAGGGTTCGTTAGCGCACGGAGTCCATCAGGGCCACCGAACCGTCCGTATCCGCTGGCTTTCGTGCCTCCAAATGGCAAGTCTTGGCTGTGGGGGAATTAATTACCACACCCCAGACATCAACATACTGCTTACTTGAGCTAAAAGTAGCATATCTCAGCATTTGAGTAAAGCAGCAAGCGAGAGGCAAATACGACTCACGTAAAACACTCCGAAGTCATTGACAGACACCATGCCACAATGAAGCTCCTTCGCGACTTCAATGCAGAGGTCCTGATGAGGTCCAAAGACGCTGGCGCCAAGTCCGTACCGCGTTCCATTCGCAATGGTGATCGCTTCATCAATATCATCATATCGAATCAGCAGCGCAATTGGGGCGAACACTTCATGAATAGATATCAAGCGTCAGCAACTCAAACCATAGAACACAACAAACACCTACATTCCACCTGTGCAATTCTCGAGTTGGGCTTGGCATCGCCCACCACCGTTGCCTGGAAGTATGATCTCCCCTCACACGACGTATGCAGGAGCTCCTTCCCGCCGACATCGACTCTTGCACCATCTTCCTGCGCCTGGAACACTAGCTCCTCGAGCACACTAAACCTGTCATTGCTGATCATAGAACCACAATCCACGGTGTTGATGTAGCCCTCGCGCGTAGGCGCCAGCACGGACCCAAAGCGTAGCTTGGCGACGCGGTCCGTCAGGATATCGTACAACTCATTGTATTGATCCGAGTGCACAATGAGACGCTCAATACCGATGCAGTTCTGACCCGAGTTTTGGCTGGCACATCAATTAGTTCAGATCGTGTTCCAGGAAATACACGGAACAGCTCACAATATACCACGCATCCAAATGCTGGCCCATTTCTGGAGGTCCGTGTCTGGTAGAATGATAGCAGGATCCTTTCCACCAAGCTCAAGAGTAACGGGTGTGAGGTGTTCAGTGGCAGCCATGGCGACCTACGCAGAAGTTAGAGACAGCTCAAGAAATCTCTGCAATGGTCTGTTCACCTTTCTTCCAACTTCCTCTGAGCCAATAAAAGTAATGTGCTTAATAAGAGGGGACCTGGTCAAAGCCTCGGCCTGATCAGGCCAGCAGCAGACAGTCTGGAATTCGGTTAGTGTTGTGGTACGAAGATTAACCCGACCCATACCTGCACAATGTCAGCGTCATATCCAAGAACCTCTAGGCACTTGTGAATAGCGCCAACAAACCATTCCGTAGACCAAATAACATGTTCAGATGCCTTGAGCACGATAGCGTTTCCAGCAAAGATAGATGCGATGATCGGTGACCAAGCATTGTGAAGAGCTACAGTCAGATTAGCCACTTTTGTGAATCACGTCATCAAAGAGACACAAACGGTAGTTCCATGATACGATAGCAGACACGACACCTTTGGGTTCGTAAATGACCTGTGACTTCTTGTAACTCATCATCAAATTCGAGTATCTCGTTTCCGTCCGTAGAGCGCGTTCTCCATGGTTGATCAACCATTCCAACTTTGAGCAGGTCGTCAATATCTCGCCCAAAGCCGCGTCAACCACTACATGGAATCATATTGGTAACAGCAGAAAAACAGAACAACGCGCTTACGAGTCTTTCCTGTGTCGCGACACGCGACCCGCACACATACCTCCTGGTTCTCCACGAGCCATTTTAGTAAGCTGCGCATGACGCGCCTCCGCTCACCGAATGACGTCTCGCACCACTTGACTTGAGCATTTTTCGCGCGTTTGATCTTGGCCTCGATTGACCGTGCATCATCCGCGAGAGTAGAAGCGAGGTGCAAGCTGTTGGCGGGGTCAAAACACGTAATGTAATCGCGTCCGCCTCCTCCGAACTGGAGAGGAAGGAGGTCGGGCATTTGGAGATGCGAGCGGAGGTTGGCGTTGGGTATCACGCGAGAGTGCCAGTTGGGGTCTGCTTCCTGTCAGCGAGAGGATGAGTTTCATGAAGATCCTCCACGGGATATGAAAGAGACGCACCTCTGGAGCAGGGTGGCGAAAAGGCACTGCGCTGTTGACCGCTTTCTGGTATCTGTCAAACACCAGCCATATGCCAAAGGCTGAAAACGTGGTGAAGAGGTATAATACATCGACGATGCTGGCATTCGGATCGTCTTCGAGCCATAAGTTGAGCGTGTTCAGTGGATGGAATAAGACATAGAAAAGCGAGTGCATTTCTACGACGACGGCGCAGAACCAAGACGAATCCAAAAACCCAAACCAACGCGTTCAAAATATAAAGACTCAAAAAAGGCAGATCCTCCATCAACACGTCGGTATGCCGTCACGTGATTTCACCCACATGCCCCATTTTCTTAAGTGCCCCCACAACAGGAAGATCTGCCAAAAGGCAAACTGGAATATAAACAGAGACCTATTGGTCTCCAGGAAAATTACATTAGCTGAAATCGCAGAGCAACGCTGATACTGATTTGTAGTTACGTATGGGTATATCAGACAAAAATTGCAATGCAATGCAACGAGTGGGTGTGTAACGAGTAAAAGTCAGGGTAGAAGTAGTGACAAAAGGGCAGTAATAAAACTCGAACAACACACTCGCACAGCTGTAGTGAACATAAGCATTAAGCAAACTATGTCCGCGAACAAGTCAAAAATGCGAATCCGTGGTATGTAGGTCGCGTGGCGGTCATATTGTCTCTTTGATGTTACTGCTCGAGTCCTTTTTCCGCTTGCCCTCGCCGATATTAGCAATCTTCTTCAGTGAAGATAGGCTCGACTTGCTCTTCTCGTGGATTTTGTCCTTCTTCAAAGGAAAGCCGCCCGATCCTGAAGAAATCACAGACACGGTATCTACTGCTGGGTCGGAAATGACACCGTCTGCGGGGCTGGTGTCTGCAATGCCAGAGGAACCTCCACCGCCGACTAACCGAATAGTCGTGCTAAGTTCTTGTACATCCTCTTGCAACGGCCGCAAGGTAACAATGGGCTCTGATGATCCAGAAGCTTCTATTTCTACCACCGCAATAGTGGGGGTCGAGGGTTGGAGTGGAACTGCATCCATAGCAGGGGCAGAGTCAGCAAGCAGGTCAGTGACGTTTTCTACCGAAGAGGGTGGCGTCTCTATATGCACGTCGTCTTCTGCCGTGGAAATGACCTGTTCGACCAGGGTCTCCACTTTCGCACGAGGAGAATGTCCAGGAGCAACTTTAACGATTACCACCTCTTCTGGTATTGCCCGCATGCCGAGCCCACGGCCCGCTTCGAGATCCTCGCTAGACGAGCGTTGCGAATCTGGTGGTGATGGGAGAGAGACGACATCGTTCACGGTCGGTAAGTCTACGGGTAACGGAGCTGGGGGTTTAGTGATGGAGATAGCGGGAACAGGTGGCTGTGGTATGATATCGGTAGGTTCTTCTGTGAGCTTCAAGTCCGTGAAGACGGGTATAGGAACAACTGCGGCGGAGTCAGCGAGGCTCAAAACGCCGAGGCCATGTCTCTCCCGCGCCTGTAATCAATGTTAGCCGTAGAATTCACCAACAAGAATAATGATGCGTACCTTGCCTTTTTTCTCGTCTAATGATGGAGCACCGTGGATCAAACCTGATCCATACCATTTCTTAACGCTCCGGTCAGCCCATGCCTCCATTGGATTCAACCCTCTATACTCTCCGGTGAGCCGCAGTCCCCCCGGTCCGGCCTCCCCACCACCATCGCCTTGCCCCCGCCCATTTCCATCAAAGAAGTAGGCTTCATATCCCAATTCATCCTCACTGCCTTCACTCTCTCCTGCCTGTCCCAGCTCAAAGCCCTCCCCGCTCTCTAATTCATCGACAAAATGTGCGAGCCACCTCGCCCATCCACCAGGTCCATCACCATGCCAAAGCACTATCTTCGTGTCAAACTCGCGCCCGAAGACAATTACCTGACCCACAGTGCCGTCCTTATCAGGGTTGAGGTCCACACCGATATAGTTGCCTGCTTTATCCACGACAAGTGGAATCCAACCACGCTGCGAGTATTCTTTCCGCACATAGCCGTCAGGTATGGACCGCATGATATCGCGCAGATGTGGATTACTTCCTGTCTGAGGGTCATCATCGACTTCGCGCCAAAATCGCCATTCATCGAGGACACCTTCGAGGGGGAGCAACGAGAGGCCAAAGAAGAGGCCCTCTGAGCACCCCGCTGACGATTCTGCTTCTTGTCCGTCCACGACAAGATACGACTCCCGTACCGCTTGGGGTAGTGCAAAACCAAATTGCATCTCAATTTGCGCGAGGTCCTGTGGAAGAATGCCGTAGTTGAGGGTATCGCCAAGTTCTGGGTATTCACGAGCTAGCCATAGTTTTAGGCGATTCCAGGTATTTTCTAATGGTGGGTAAGGTGGAGGTGGGGTCATTGAATCTACAAAGGGCGTATGATGAAGAGGAAGGAGTGAGGCTGGTCGTGAGCGAGAGCTGGAGGTGAAGCGAGGTCAGTTATTTAAATCGAAAACCAAGTAGGAATGAACGCACAAAGTTGGTACATAACTATAAGAAGAAATTGGGGATTGCGGTGGATACGTATATGTTGGACTGAGTGGGTCTGGTGTCTGAAGGGCCGCTGGGTTGAAAGCGTCTGGATGTCGCCCATGACCCGATGACGAAGTTGGGAGTGAGAATGCTTCGTGCGTTGTCGACATTGCCTGTCCTCGTCGTACAGACTGTTTACTACGGTCAGTCGAGAACAGTGAAGCGAACCAATTCATTGTTCAAGTCGTCGCCAGCTGAATTTCGGTGGACACACAGTCCGCAAGTTAACCCAAGTGATGCTGTTGTAGTAAGACAGAGTTGCTAACCCTTAAGGGGAAATTGATTTTCTTGTCCATATGTGTAAGTAATACGCCACCTCAACCTTTCGTTATCATGTTACTGCGCAATGCGAAGCGACGTCCTTGTTTTGATACAGCAATCAATCTCAAATGTGTATGTATAAATTTAACTGCTACCAAAGACGCCCGCTTTCTTCGCTGGGAATGGTCGTGGAACACGGAATTAATGTGTGGTATCATTAAACATCGATGGTGGAAACAGCCTGTTGATACAGACGCGGAGGTATCATGTACTACCATCAATACGAACTTACATCTGCCCAAGGTTGTCAGAGACCTTGAAGTCACAAGCTGTCTTCGATTGTACCTCCTCCACCGTCACACCCTTGGCCACTTCCATAAGCGTTAAAAAGCCACCAGACCGGTCAACATCAAACACAGCGAGTTCGGTAATAATCTGACTGACCGCCCGTGCACCTGTCAGTGGCAGTGAACACTCCTGCATAATTTTTGGACCTCCATCTTTTGCACAGTGTTCCATGGCCACAATGACCCTCGTCCTGTCAGGATTTGACACGAGGTCCATGGCTCCACCGATGCCTGCAGTATCACATGAACCCAGGTACAGATGTCATGCCAATTCACATACCCTTCACAAGCTTGCCTGGAATCATGAAGTTTGCAATGTCGCCAGCCTGCGATACTTGCATAGCCTACACAAATGTTTGATCAACAAAGTTCCCACAGCCAACCAAAATGAAACATACACCAAGGATAGCGACGTCCATGTGACCGCCACGGATCATGCCAAACGAATCAGCTGAATCTATGTATAACACGTTAACATGCGCCTCTCACTCGTGCACTGACGTCACTCACCAAAGATCGAAGCACCGGGCAGCAAAGTGACCGTCTCCTTTCCAGCATTCGTGATGTCTCTGTTAGCTTACTTTCAGTACCGAAATCATTGGAACACGTAGCCAGCGACACCCACGGATCAACTTGGTCCCCGGTGGGGAACGGACCCATTCCCAGAATGCCGTTTTCACTCTGCAGCCAGATCTTGATGCCCGGTCGAAGATACTCCGTGACGAGAGTGGGAATGCCGACACCAAGGTTCACGTAAAAGCCATCACTGAGCTCCTGTGCTGCGCGCTTTGCTACTCTGCGCCGTGTGCTTTTTTCCAGGAGTTCCTCAGGCGAGGGGCCACCAGCAGTCCCTGGTGGCGGAGCAGTGGCAAGGATATCAAAAGATTTTGGTTCAGTGGCCTGCACAACACGGTCAACAAATATTCCTGGGACGTGGATACTATTTGGTAGTAATGAGCCAACGGGAACAATTTCCTCTGCCTATAAGCGTGGTAAACTTAGTGCCAAATAGTTACTCCGTCACCCTTACCTCTACTATAACCAACCTCGCATTCCTTGCCATGGCGTTATTGTAGTTGTTTGCGACATGTCGGAACATGAGGTTGCCTGCTTCGTCTGCCTTCCAGGCATGGACAAACGCGACGTCGCCGGCGATAGCAGGCTCCATGATGTACCTCTTTCCGTTGAAGTCTCGATATTCCTTTTTGTTTCCGGGTATCAGGATACCTTCTTTGAAGCCGCCTGCTTTAAATCGGATGGGAATGCCACCAGTTTCAACGGTCGTGGAGGCCCCTGTGGGTGTGAAGAAGGCGGGAATGCCTGCGCCGTGCGCGCGCATCCGTTCAACGAGGGTACCTTGCGGGACCAGTTCAAGGGACATCTTTCCATCAAGGTACATCCGCTCAAGATATTTGTTTCTGAACAGCAATGAGTACATGAACTTATGTTCGAAAGTAGCACATACCCGCCAAGGTATGATATTATGAGCTTGTCAAGCTGCCCGCTCTTCATTAGCTTGACTAGTCCATTAGAATCGGTAAGATTCCACTATTTGGCACAGAAAAACGAACTACTTACCTAGACCTAAATCACTAGAACCAGCATTATTTGATACAGCAGTCAACCCGTGGATGCCCTTTCGTTGCGAAAGAGCAGTGATCAAAGTCTCTGTGGGGTAATTATCAGACAACCTTCTTTGGAAATGGCGGACGACGAACTTACCAGGGGTACCACACAAGCCGAACCCTGACGTTGAATGGGACCACATCAACTTCGATCCAAGCGCAGTAGTGCAGACATACCTCCGCTGAGCACGATGTCCCCAGACTTCACATCTTGCACAGCAGCATCTGCAGATGCCCATACTTTCTTCCGCTTGGGTGCAGCAGACTCAGGCGTCGCGTAATGTCTTATGTACAACCGGAAGGATGTCATACCCTTACATCGTCGGAAAAGCTGCGTACTATGTGTAGGAAGGAGGAGAGTAGGACCCATATGTACCAGGCTTCAGGTCAGAGAATAAGAGGATTTCAGCAATGTGGTTCTGTATAGGATCACCTGGCGAATGCCAAATCCATATCACAAACTTCTGTCTCGATGCGTCGGTACTCCGCCTGTCAAGCCGAAGGATAATCATAAAGCCCCCACATGCAGACAGCACGTATTTCCGTGCCATCACACTGGCAGGTTACTGAAACATTGAAACTTGGCGGTTCCTGATCAAAGTCTAATCAGAGTCGGCATCACATTCCGAAATTCACACTCGATTGCTGAACCCCTGGCACCCATTATTTATTAGTCAAGCGCGTAGTATTAGTTTACACGACAAAAAGCGGCAGGGGGGTGGAGGATGAAGAGCTCGAAGGAACTGTAAATGACACCGGCCGTTCTGCAAGCTAGTGTACATTATGTATAATGCGCTTGAATCATATCGTATTTATTTTCATGCAGGTGGCAGTCAAATGGCGTGGCGAGACGCTCATGATGTCATCGACGTAGCGTGCGCTCGCCATCTGCCCTAAAGAGTGATGGAGCAGCGGCTTGCCACCCTCAATGGGTCGAAGGTAACGCTCCCATTAGTTGCAGTGGAAGATGCTGTGGGACTCGGCCGAGAGACCCAGTGAAGGACATCGCGTGACGATGGACTCGGAAATGAACGGATGTGTGTGCCTCGAGGATGGTCTTCTGCACTCTTGTCATCATGTTAATTCTCCGTCGGCACTGCGCGATATACGTAGTAGATTTCAGCCAGAGTTCAACGAGACTGCCTAGATGGTATAAGAACAATACATATGCTGCAAGGAACGAGTTTCGTAAGGAATCGGGTAATAACGTTACTCCATGATAATAACCTCGAAACCTAAGAGCCATCAAAGCTTGCTCAGGTCGCTCCGTACCTTGAAATCGCAGCCGGTCTTTGCCTTGACTTCATCAAGAGTTACGCCCTCTTGGAGTTCAACAAGCTCAAGGTGACCGTTCTTCCTGTCGACGTCGAAAACGGCCAACTCCGTGATGATTTGGCTAACAGTACGGGCACCCGTGAGTGGAAGAGTGCATTCCTTCAAAATCTTTGGACTGCCGTCCTTGGCACAGTGCTCCATCACAACTATGACCTTTGTCTGGTCAGGGTTAGACACTAGGTCCATAGCTCCTCCGATACCTAAGAATGCGATCGATGGTGAGAATGCTGCGGAAGACGGAATGGCAAAACACGTCTAAATCACGAACCTTTGACCAGTTTTCCGGGAATCATGAAGTTAGCGATATCACCTGCTTGCGATACTTGCATAGCCTATGAGATGAAGCAGACTGTTGTGAGCATCTAGAAATTCAGCAAGTGCACTGAGATACTCACGCCGAGAATAGAAAGATCGACATGACCACCGCGGATCATAGCGAATGATTCACTCGAGTCTGCCCGTGGTGTCAGTGATTGACGTTGGATCGTGCGAAAAATATACCGAAAACTGAGGCGCCGGGCAGCAAAGTCACAGTCTCTTTACCCGCATTGATGAGATCCCTACAAAAAGAAGTTTAGTATGAAGAAACACTCCCTGGCTGCGCTACTTACGGATCTACTTGCTCTGCCGTAGGGTATGGCCCCATACCGAGGATGCCATTCTCACTTTGCAGCCAAACGCGCACACCGGGTTCGAGGTACGCAGGAATGAGAGTAGGTATGCCAATACCGAGGTTTACGTAAAATCCATCTTTAAGCTCTTTGGCGGCGCGTTTTGCAATACAATGTCGCATCTTCTGTGCGACTTCTTTCTCAGCATTAAGAGAGGACTGTTCACCAGAAGATGATGGGCTTGGCGCAAGCTTGATATGCTCTATCTGCTTTGGCGCGGTGGCCTGAACAACCCGGTCGACATAAATTCCAGGAATATGAATGGCATTTGGTGAAAGAGAACCAGTAGGCACAATTTGGTCCGCCTACAAAATAATATATTAACTTTCTGACAAAGATACCGCGATAACGCGACTCACCTCCACTATCGTGAGTTTCGCGTTCTTCGCCATGACTGTGCTAAAATTCTGCTGAGTGTACCTGCACAAGTCAGCACACTCAGCGCTCAGGCAGGCGAAAAATGGCCTCCTCACCGGAAAACGCAGTTGCCAACCTCATCGACTTTCCATGCACGAACGAAAGCCACATCGCCAGCAATTGCCGGTTCCATGATATACTTACGACCTCCAAACTCTCGCATCTCTTTCTTGATACCTGGTATCTTGACTCCATTGGCAAATCCTCCTTCGTTGTATCGCACTGGGATGGAACCATCTTCTACTGCTGTTGATGCTCCGGTAGGGGTAAAGAAGGCTGGGATACCAGCGGCATGGGCACGGAGACGTTCGACAAGTGTACCTTGGGGGCATAGTTCCAAAGACACCTCGCCCTTGAGGTATAGAGCCTCGAAGGCTTTATTTCTGAATGGGACGAAACTCAATCTTATGCAATATCCGACAAGACGAGGCACTCACCCGCCAGGGTATGATGCAACAATCTTGTCAATCTGTTTGCTGTTGAATAGCTTTCCTATATTACATCAATAAACTTCATGGATCACGGACTGATATAAACAAATCGAACCAAGTCCAGAGTCGCCAGCACCAGCGTTATTGGACACCGCTGTTAACTTTGTGACGTCCTTGCGTTTGACCAAAGCGGAAAGAAGAGTGTCTTGTTGTATCCTAGGTTAGTCAGGCTGCTCAAGATCCATCCTCTATCGAGACCCACCTGGCACACCAGCCAAACCGAAACCTGGGTGTCGACAGCACGTTACACATTCGGTGTAAAAATAAAACGCAACCGTACCCACCACCACATAAAAGGACATCTCCAGACTTCACATCTTTGACGGCCTCGTCGGGAGACTCCCACACCTTCGACTTGATTTGTAGCGGAACCTCTGCGTGTGTACTGGACCATCTCGCTCTGAGGAAGATGGTTGTACGGGGCTTAAGATGAATTGGGACGAGCGTCGCTCTCGACACGCATGCTACCAACATGGTTGCACTCGTAGATGAATGTAAATGATTGTTACCTACATATACTTAACTTATAAGTTTGGGGTTTCGGAGGTGATCTCCGAAACACCCCCGCACCCCCAGGTATTATGGTGCCGTCTGCCCCTGTCTGCCCTGATGAGTGCAGTTCATCCAAAAACAAAAAAAAACCTGTTCCGGAAGTGACCGATTCAGACTTTCACAGCTTTTCGCAGTTGACCTAGCAACGGAGCGAGATTGAGAATTGACACCAACAATATATTGAACAGGGTTGAACCTGGCTCAGATTGTTATCGTCAGCGTGTGCATGGGGTCTGTAGCTTGCCATCATGGGTATTGAGAAACATGATGAATTTCGTTTGGGCGCTCTACTAGGGTTGCTTAGGCTAGTGA
>QFEN01004453.1:0-62446 GCA_003316125.1 Auricularia polytricha
GTCAAAAGCCTTTTTTATTCGTGAGTGCGCATATCACATACTTTAATTTTAAACAGGGTAATGTCCTTAAAAACATAAATTTAATATGAAAAATACATTAACAACACTTATTAAATATCTATCTATTGCAAGTTTTTCTTTAGCAAGTTATAATACAATTAATAATAAATCAATTAATACTATAACATTAGATTTAGAAAATAAAAGAAATAAATTTCTAGAGTTAACTACGAAATATCAAGAATTACTTAAAAATAAATTATTTGATAGTGAATTAAATAATAAAATTACATTTGAAAAATTAGAATTATTAAAATCTCAATTAAATTCATTACAAAATAAAACTTCTAAACAACAAAATATTATTGATAATTTAGATACTAATAATACTGATAATATATTAAATCAGTTAAATGATTTAAGTCAAACATTTCAAAAATCTAATAATGATTTAAATTCTATTGTAGAAATAGTTGCAAAATATATTAATTCTAAAAATAGTAATAATTTTTCTATTTCATTATTTGAAAATCTTAATAATATTAATTCATTTATTCAGAATTTAACTTTTCAACAAAATTTAGCTTTTTTACATATTTCTGGTTCTATTTTCCTTCTTTTTGCTATTTCTTCTTTATTTGTAATATTTTATGGAGATTATTTCCTAACTAAATGGGATATTGAAAGTAAATATCCTAAATTAGCTATTTTTATTAAAATAAGAAGACAATTTCAGAATTTCTATTTCTTAACTAATTTTTTATTAAGTATTTTAGTTTTATTAACAATTATATTTATTAATATTTATATATTTACTTTATAATCACCCTTCAATACAAATTAATTAACAAAATTAATTGAAAATTTTTATTTAATTCAAATTAAGATTATTATAACACTATTTATATATATAAAAATATAACACACAAACAAAACATCCAACAAACAAAACCACAAAATCTATAATAATAATAATATAAATTAATTATATTAAAAGTTATAAATTAATTATATTAAAAGTTATAAAAGAGACTAAAATTTAGTTAAAATCATTTTCTAGTCAAAAGCCTTTTTTATTCGTGAGTGCGCATATCACATACTTTAATTTTAAACAGGGTAATGTCCTTAAACATCAAAGAAATAAATTATATAATGTTAGAAAAATTACAAAATAGTCTTAAATATCTCTCAGTAGTCAGCTTATCTTTAGGTATATATTCACATGTTAAAAATACTAATGAGTTAATTAATGAAAGAAATAAATTTAATGAATTAAATAATAAATATCAAGAATTACTTCTAAGTAAATTAAATGAAAATGAAATGGATAAAATAGTTAATACTGAAAAAATGAACACTTTAATTGAAAATATGAATTTATTAAAATCTAAAATAACAAATCAAAATTTAATAAGTGAATCTCAATTAGAAAATACTAATAATGATAATATTTTAGATCAATTAACTGATATTAAACAAACATTTAATAATTCTAATAATACTTTAGATAATTTTATTAATATAGCAGAAAAATATATAAATGACCTTCTAAAAAATAATAATAATTTTACTAATTCATTTACAAATTCATTTACTAATTTAATTAATGATTTAAATAATTTTATTCAAGGAATAACTGTTGAGCAAAATTTAGCTTTAATTAGTATTTCTGGATCATTTTTTATTTTATTAACTATGTTTTCTATCTTAGCAATATTTTATGGAGATTTTTTTATAGTCAAATTAAATATAGAAAATAGATTTCCTAAATTAGCTAAATTTATTCAATTAAGAAGAAAATTCAGACAATTTTATTTATTATGAAATATTTTATTTATTATTCTAATAACTCTAATAATTATAACATTTAATATTCATTATTATTTTATACTTCAATAATAAAACGATAAATTTAATCCCCCTATTATTTTTATTTAAATTATAATTTATTTCTTTCATTAATATAAGAATATAAAGGCTTTACTTAATTATTCTATCTCAGTTAATCTTCTCCTTTATTCATTCTATGAATGGATTATTTGTAATATAATACAAATAGTTTTATAATAGATTATAATTTTATCTTCTTCTATTATAAAGGGTTTAGTATCAATTAATTTATTATCTTTATAAACTAATATTCGTTTATTTTCTGTTGGAAGTAATGTATATTCCTCATTTTTAATTGTTATATTTCCTTCAGATAAATATTTATACCCTTTATCTTGGTTTAATAATAATGATTTGTCTGTTATTAATACAGATTTCAATTCGTAATAATCTAAATTATTTTTATATCCCTTAACTTTAGTTATAACATTTAATTGATTATTATCTGAATATAATACTCCATATACCTTAGGTGCTAAAAATGTCCCCTCAATAAAATTATACTCTAATTTCAATAAACCTAAATCTTTCCCACTAAATTTATTAGGTAATTCTTTATCAATATAAATAGATTCAGTATCTGTATAATATAACTCATAATTATTATTATTTTTAAATTGAGTCATATGTATTCTAGAATATGCAATAATTGCTGAAGCAATACCTATATAAATATTGGAATATGTTTCATTAAAAAGCATAATATCATTTTTAATATTACGATCAAAATAAGATATTAAAGATTTATTATTATCAAGAGAAATAACATTATTAATAGTAAATTTATCAATATATTTATATAAATCTTTATCATTAATAATTTCATTAATATTTAATATTTCATTCATTCCAAATCTACCGTATAAACTATTCATTAATAATTTACTGATTAAATACATTGGTTCATCTTTATTAGAAGATTGTTTAATTTTATATAAATCACTTACATAATCTTTAAAAATATTCTCTTTATCAAAAGTATATCCTCTTAATATTTCAAATTTATAGCCATATTTCATTGCATTGTACATTTATTCACTAAAAATCATAGATGTCCATGTTCCTAAAGGGGAAATAGTTCTAGTTCCATTACCTGTATCTAATTTAGTTTGAATAATAGGATGTTTTAATTCTTTAGGTGAAGTAATTATACATTCAAAGAAACCGAAAGCATTTTTATTAATTTTTAAAATATCGCCTTCAAATGCTTTAATATTCCCAATAGGTATTAATTGATTTTTCATTACAAATGAATATAAAGAATTAACATCGTATGCATAAATATTTTCTCCATATGGTTTATACATATCTGTAGATCCAACTGTAAAAGATTTTATAATATCATTAAAGATTGGACCTGATAATAAAGGGATAGGGTAATCTTTTCTTTTAGATAATGTGTTCTATAAATAGCAAAAGCTAAACTGGGAAGCGTTGGATAATTATGAATATTTATTTTAAATTGGTTAAATATAGAATCATTAAATTTATAAATTATTTGATATAATGAGATACAATCTTGATTACAATATTTAATAGTTTCATCTTTCAAAGACCATTTTTGATTTTTAAAAAATTTAATATAAATATTATATTCTTCAATACTAATATTTGTAAAATATTTATAATCTGGAACTTTTCCAATATAACCTAAATTTATGTTATTGTTTAAACTATCATTAACAAAATTATAAGGAAATATACCTTTATTATCAACCATAAATTGTTTAGATAATTTACGTAGAGAACTAGGTAACATTAATAGCGAATCTCTAAATGCAATATTATATTTACTAAAATTACTAAAAGTTAACTTAATGTTAATCATTTTATCATTTTTAATAATAGGTAATATTTTAATATTATCTATAGATGATAATACTTTTATTATAAATATACCATCAAAGTTAGATAAATTAGGTATATAAATTTTATAGCCGTTATATTTTCTTTTTAATAATGAAGTTATAGCATAAAGCAACATTTCTTGATTATTTTTATAATCTTCTAAAAAAAACAGAATTATAAGATTTACCATCATAAAAACATATACAATAAGGAATCATCACATTATTAATAGTTTGTGTTTCAATATCTAAAGTAATAAAATTATTATTTATTTTTTTATCTATTTTTAATTTAGTTAAATAATTAGTAGATTTTTTTATTGATTTAAGAATTAATTTACCATTTTTTATATGATAAGTTTGATTATTAATGATTCTAATAACAGAATTTTTATCATTAACATCAGGTTTATCTTTAATATTTAAAGTTATATTTTTTTATTTTAATGTTTATTTAATTTAATTTAAAAGAATGAGCTAACAATTTTAAAATTATTATAATATTAGGAATACATTATAATAATATAATATAATATAATATAAATAATTTTTAATTGAATACAAATTAATTTTTGTATTTATACTAATCTTAGCTTTTAAAATATCAATAATTAAATTAAGTTACGTATTCCTTAATTAAACATTATAAAAATCTAGAAATAATACATATTGTAATTATTATATAATGAATTATTGAAATTAATAAATAAAGTAATTAATCTAGAGAGTTTTAACTCGCTTTATTTATGTATTTAGAATATATCTAAGTCTAGAAAAATAGACACTTATAATCAAAAAATCACTCAATGAAAAATATAAAAATGTTAAATTATTTCGAAAGTACTTTTACTTCTAAATTAAATAATGAATATAAAGGTAAAACTTCTTTAAATATACTAACAAATTTTAGTGAATTTAAAAAATATATCCCATTTAATACTAAATTAAATAATAAATTAAATGTATTAAAAAAAATTGAAAGAAATTTAATTAATTCAAATAATAATATAAAAAATTCATTATTAAATAATAATACTTCTTTAATTGAAACTCCTTCTAATAAACAAATAATACAAAATATGCCTCTCTTTGGATATGTTAGCGAAGAAATAAAAAATAAAAATAAAGATAATAATATAATGATACCTAGAAATAAAAAACCTATAAATAATCAAATTAATGAAAATTTAATAACTAGAATAAATTATATTAATACTAATTTAAAAAATAATATAAATTTACCTTTAAATATTATAGGTAAACCAGCTCTTAATGTAACTAATAAAAATTATTTATATTTAATTACTAAATTTAATCCAGAAATAGCTAAAGTTAAAAATACTTTATTTAATTTTAATTTAAATAATAATAAAATACTAAGAAATGTTTATACTATTTTAGAATATTCCTTTAAATCAATGTCTAGTTTAATTAGTAAACCTTATTTATATATTAATCAAGATAAAATTATTATTCATTTATTTTTTTACAAAAAGGTTCGTCCTCAAAGGGCTCTATCTAAAAAGGTTCTACCTAAATTTAATTTTTTTAAAAATAATAATAATTATAAAAATAATAATAATAATAATAAGTGGAATATTAAAGAAATTAAAGCTAATCAAAAATTACCATTCTTAATTTTAAATAAAACTAAATTAGAAAACTTGTGTGCATTGTTAAGTAAAATTTTTAATAAATCAGTTGAATTAGAATTAACTCAGTTACATCGACTTTACCATGAACCTAATATTTTAGTTAATGCTTTAGGATCTATTGTTAATAGAATTAAATTAAGAAGAATATTAAAGAAATTATTTAAAGCTGTTGTTATTAAAAATCCTACAAGATTGATTAATAGAAAAAGATTCTCTTTAGTACCTTGTTTATTATCTGGACTTAGTGTTAAAGTTGCTGGAAGAGTTATGACACAAAGAGTAGTACCTAGAAAAACTGTAAAATTTACTCAAAAAGGAAGTTTATCTAGAACAAAATCTATATTTGTTGAAAATGCAAGATTTACTAATAAAAATAAAAGAGGATCATTTAGTATCAGTGTCTCATCTGGTTACTTCTTATAATCTCTTTATTATTATTGTTTTAATTAATATAATAATATTTTATTATTTTTATTATTTAGATCATCCTTTCAATTAATTAATATTTACTTTTTAGTATTTTAGTTATTTATTCTTAATAATTTAAATCACCCTTTCAATTAATTAATATTTACTTTTTAATAATTTTAATATTTGTTTAAATAATAATAATAATAATTATAATAAATGAACTCATTTTTGGCAGTAAGATTATTTTTTTATTTGCTTTAATTTAATTAATTTTACAGAGGTTCAAATCCTCTTGGGTTCTTCGCAACTTATTTTTAATTTTTTATTTAAATTTTTTAAAGAGTTATAGCGATTTATATATAATATTATAATTAATTATATAATTTTATATTTTTAATAATAAATTTATATTTTTTTTAGTATAAATTTTTGTTTAGATTAATGTTCAATTGAACTCTGCTTTTATTTAATTAAATTTAATTAAAGGTCATATATTCTAGGTAAAACCTACTTGAGTTTATTAATTTATATTTTAATTTAGAATAAGATTTATAAGTCTCCTGTTTCCAGCCTTTAGTCGTATTATATTTAAATATAAATAATATATTAAAATTATATATTAAAAATTATTTTAATAAAATATAATAATTCGAGCGTTATTACGTAGGCTAAAAAATAATAATTTACTACAAATAATGAAAAATATTCTTATTAACATATTAGCTTTTGGTACACTGTTATCTAGTATTTTAGTTATTACTTCTAAAAATCCTGTTATTGCTGTAATATTTTTAATATCAGTATTTTTTAATGCTGCAGGTTATTTAATCTTATTAGGAGTAGGATTTATAGGAATATCTTATATTTTACTTTACGTTGGTGCTATTACAGTTTTATTCCTTTTTGTTATTATGATGATCAATATCAAATTAACTGATATATTAGAAACTGGTTCTCAATATACTAAAAATTTTCCATTAGCATTAGCTATAGGTTCATTATTTATTTATGAAATATTTACTATTTTACCTTTTACATTTAATAATGTTTCTGCTTTATCTTCTTTCTTAGAATTATTAACTAATTTAAATAGTTTATTATTGAATTCTGATACTTCTTCATTTGTTAATGTTTTAAATACATTTAATCCTAATGTCGCTGATACAACTATAACTAGTTTCTTACATATTGAAGCTATAGGACATGGACTTTATACTTACGGTGCATCTTTATTAATTATTTGTAGTGTAATTTTGTTACTTTCTATGACTGCTCCTATTTTCATTTCTAAAAGTAGAAATTACTAGAACTATTTTTTTCAGTAATTAATTAATATATAATCTTTTTCTTTTTTTAAAAACCCCCTATATTTAATTATCATTATCATTATCATTATCATTATCATTATCAAACTTAAGAGTCTCTTTATCATTTATTCTTTAACTTGAATAGCTCTAGAAAAATTTAAATTTTTACAACAATAATGAAAATTATATAAAATTATTTAATATTTTATTTATAAATAAAATAAACAGTGATTATGATTTATTAAAATAAAAATTATCAAATATGATCTATGTAACGTTGCATTAATATAAATAAATTTTCTAATGCTAGTGGTGATCGAGTGACCACATACTTGTAATTTTTATTAAGTTAACGACTTTAAATTTATAAAGATGAGCCAGAATTAAATAATTTAAATTTAGGATACAATATAGAAGATTCATTATTAATAAATTCTCCAAAAATCATAATACTAATGCTAATAATTCAAATAGTTAATTATATAATTAATGTAGTAATAGTTATTCAGGTAGTAATAATTATTCAGGTTGTAATAGTTATTCAGGTAGTAATAACTGGAGGATTAATTATTTATATTTATATTTATATTTATATTTATATTTATATTTATATTTAATTAATAACATTTTTATAGAATAAGTCGTTTCTAGAATTCTAGAAAATCTAATTTTTAATTAATTCTAGTAAAATCTAATAAAAATATTATTTTTTTCTTTACGACTTTTTAAAAGAATATATATAATCTATATTATTTAATTAAAATATTATAATTATAGTTAAAGATGAGCAATGAATTTTATCAGTATATTAAAATTAAGAGTGGCAATTGCCCTACCTACCTTTCAATACAGTTTAGCTCCTATTTTATTCAGTCTATTATCTACTATAATATTTATTTATTCTGGAATATTATGGTTTAATGGTTTATATATTGAATCCATTGTATCAGATTTAAGTATATATAGTGAATTATTACATGTGATTGAATTCTCACAAATGTTGAATATGTTTTTATTATTTTTAGCTTCTTTAATATTAATAATTTGGTCTTCATTATGTTTTACAACAAAAACAATAGAAGTGAAAACAATTAATAAAAAAAAGAAAAAAAAATCAAATATAAGAAATTTTTCTACATCAACTTTAAAAAAGGATACAGTTAACAAAACAAATAATTTAGCTCCAGATAAAATAGGTGCAGCCCAACAAATTTACATATTAAATAAAAATTATTTAATAATTATGTTTAGTATGTTAATTGCTATTTCAATTATGTTTTTTTATTCTTCCGTGTTTCCTACTTTAAGTCTTGTTGTACAGTTTGTGATTACTAATATGATAGTTATTATAGTATCTTATTTGATTACTAGCTTTGTTCTTAATGGTCTGCGATTTTCGGATAATATCACCACAGCCTATTTACAAAAAGTCCTATTTACTTCTCTAATATTAATTCTTATTTGCTATATAATTTATAAATATAATATTATAGATACAATTTATTCTTCTAGTGAGGAATTAGTTAAAGATAAATTAACTGATACTGAAATTAATAAAAATCTTAATTCAGGTATAAATACTTCTATTGTCTTATTTGATAAATCAGCACAAAATAAATTTTATAACTTTATTGATAATCATCCAGTAGATGTATTACTTTATTCCATTTTAGCTCTGAATATTGTATCCTTATTATTAATGTTTAGTTTATCAATTTCATTATTATATAAATTATTTACTAAATCAACATTAGAATTAAAATTTATTGATAAAATAATGTCTGAAAATTATAGTATTAAAGTAAAATACTATATTAATAAGATAATACAAAATTCTAGAAGATTAAACACACTTCATATTATATTTATGATATTAGTTATAATTTTTTCTAATATAATGGCAATTTACTTATTATCAGCCTATATATTTAATTTAGAGTTAATTTCTAAAATGTATTTAGGTATAATTAAATAATTATTATATTTTTAATATTTTCTTTATTTTAATTATTTAAAAAAATCAATTCTTTTAAAAGAGTATATTGTTTGAATTCTGATATATGTTAGACGCTATCACTTAAAATTTAATATATTTATTATGTTAGCAGCTGCAAAATATATTGGAGCAGGATTAGCTTGCTCAGGTTTAATCGGAGCTGGTGCTGGTATCGGTTTAATCTTCTCTGCATTAATCGCTTCAACAGCTAGAAATCCTCAATTAAGAGGTCAATTATTCGGTTATGCAATCTTAGGATTCGCTTTAGCTGAAGCTACAGGATTATTCTCATTAATGATTGCTTTCTTATTACTTTATTCATAATTTTTATATTAAAGTAAATGAATAATAATTATTAAAAATTCAACAAATTAAAAAATTAAATAAAATTATTTAATATGAACCCCCTATAATAATTCTAGTATATTAAATATTACAAAATTATTTTATTTTTATTATTATTTTAGATTTAATAAATTAATTAAAGTAATTTTAATTAGATATCTTATATATTTTTAAAATTTTCTATTAACTAGGATTTTATAAGAATATAATGTAAATAATTTATTATTATAGCGAGTATAGTTAAGTTGGTATAGCCTCTACCTTCCAAGTAGATATCATCAGTTCGAATCTGATTACTCGTAAATTTGAAATATTTAACTAATATTTAACTCTATTAATATTTTTTATTCAATACTGAACTTAAAGTTAAATTACAAATTCTTATATTATATTTTAAAAATAGATATTAGATACCCTCATTATCTCATTTATTGAAAATTTTATGATTATATTCATAATTTTTCTTATGTTTGATTAATTAAATTATTTTTAAATTAATTATTAAGCAGAGATAGTTCTTCAATATATAATTAATAATTATTATATATAAGAGCCTAAATATATTATATTTATTAAAAAAATGCCTCAATTAATACCTTTTTACTTTGTAAATCAACTATCATTTTCATTTTTAACTTTAATTGCGTTAATTTATATTTTCTCTAAATATATTTTACCTTTATTTACATTCCAACAAGTAATAAGAATGTATATTACTAAATTAAGTAATAAATCATAATTATTGTAATAATAACCCCCATTATTTTATTCTTAGATTTAAAATTTTACAAATAATAATAAAATTATATTAAATTCAATATAAATAAAAAAACAAAAATATTGTGTTAATTAAACTATAAAATAATAAACATATTATTTATTATTATTTTTTATTAACTGTAAAGAGCGTAGTATTAATTGGTTAGTATGGCGATCTCCAAAATCATTGGTAGGTGTTCGAATCACCTCGCTCTTGTCTAGTTTTAAATTTACAAATAGTTATTAAAAATCTTAATTTTTATTACTTCTAATTATGATTTAATATTTAATCACATACTTATAATTTTTAGTTATTAATGTCCTTAATAAAATATTTAATTATATAAAGATGAACCATGTAAAATATTTAATCTAAAATTGTATTTTCTAATGAAACTATAGATTTAATTACTGATATATTATTAAGCGATGGGTTTTAAATAAATAAATAAACACTTTTAAAAATATTAGAAGGATGTACCATCATTCTTTATAACTTTTTATAAATAATCTCATTTATACACTAAAATGTAAGCGGTTAATTAATTATTAATTAAAACATATACTTCTTACAATTTTTCTACATTGACATTTCTGTATTTTACTTAATTTTTCTCTCATTGGTATAGAATAGTTGATACTAAAAAATATTTTAATCACAAAATATATCTGAACTATTAATTCCTCGTGCTATAACATATTGGATAATGGAAGATAGAAAATTTTCATTTATAATATCAAATTATAATAATTTATACTCAATCATTTACTATTGATGAAGTAGATAAATTACGATAAATTTTAACTTTAAGTTTAGTTACAAAATATAACATAAACAGTTAAAGACACATTGTTGGTAAGAAGACAAATCAATATACGTTCTATATTCCAAGAATAAAAAGTTATACTTTAATACCTATGATTAATCCTTATTTTCCATATTGTATACTATATAAATTAGGTTAATAAATATTTTAATCCCCCTTAAAAAAATTATATTCCTATAATATAAGAAATAAATTAAGTTATAATATAAGAAATAAATTAAGTTATAATATAAGAAATAAATTAAGTTATAATATAAGAGGGGAGGAGGAAATAAACTTGTTACAAAAATTGTAATATTATTATGTTTTACTTAATATTTTATAATCTTTATTATTTTTAATTATATAATATTAAATACAAGTTAAAATAGATTAAGATTAATATTTTTAATATTTTTAATATTTTTAATATTTTTAATATTTTTAATATTTTTAATATTTTTAATATTTTTAATATTTTTAATTTAAAAGGAAATATAATTGTTATATAAATAACTAAAAATTAATTGAGTCCTTAGTTTAATAGGTTAGGGCACCTAATTGTCAATTAGGACGGTACCAGTTCGAATCTGGTAGGACTCGTATAAAACTAACAAATAAAAATTATAAAAATACACAAATTAATTAAATAATAAAAAGAATAAACTAACTAAAAATTTATGTTTTAGGTTATATTTTTGATTTAATTCTTAAAATTATTATTATTATAGTTAAAGATGAGCAATGATTTTTATCAGTATATTAATTTTAATAGTGGCAATTGCCCTACCTTCATTTCAAAAGAATTTAGCTCCTATCTTATTCACACGGTTATCTTCTATAATATTTATTTATTCCGGAATATTATCTTATAATGGTTTATATATTGAATCCATAGGATCAGGTTTAGGTATATATAGTGGATTATTCCATGTAACTGTAACATCCCAAATAATGGATACATTTTTATTAATAATAGCTTCTTTAATATTAATAGCTTGGCCTATAATAAATAATTCTATATTAACAATTAAAAATGATACAGTTAACAAAACAAATAATTTACCTCAAAATAAAGTAGGTAAAGCCTTTAATCCATCTACTGAATATTCTTTAATAATTATGTTTAGTACATTGGGTGCTTCTTTATTAATATCTTGTGCAGATTTAGTTTCTATGTATTTAAGTATTGAATTACAATCTTTTGGAGTTTATATTTTATCTACATTATATAGAGATTCAGAATCTGCAACTTCAGCTGGTTTAAAATATTTCTTATTAGGTGGATTATCTTCATGTATAATCTTATTAGGATCAGCTTTAATATATTCTTATACTGGTTTAACTAATTTTGAATCTATTTATAGTTTAATTTCTGTATCTTATAGTAATCAAATTATTCATGGTTTAACTTTAGGATTTATTTTAATTATTATAGGTTTATTATTTAAAATAGCTGCAGCTCCATTACATAATTGGTCGCCAGATGTCTATGATGATAGTCCCACAATAGTAACAATATGGTTAACCATAATGCCCAAAATCTCAATAATAATCTTATTATTAGAATTACAAAGTGGTATATCATTATCATCAGAAATAGAATTAGTAGAATCATTAAAATCAATAAATATTTTAAGTGATCTATTATCTGAAAATATAATTTATGTTTTAAAAAATTTATTACTTATTAGTTCCTTATTATCCTTAATAATAGGTACAGTGGTAGGTTTAGCTCAAACTAAAATAAAAAGATTATTAGCCTATAGTACAATATCTCATATAGGATTTATTTTATTAGCTTTAGCTATTAATACTGAACAATCGACAGAATCTTTAATATTTTATATTATTCAATATTCTTTAACTAATTTAAATGTATTTTTAATTATTATTGCTTTAGGGTATTTAATAAATAATGATAAATTTTATAATGGTAATTATTATGGTTCTAATACAGATATTAGATTTATTTCTCAACTTAAAGGTCAATTTTTCTTAAATCCTGTATTAAGTATTAGTTTAAGTATTTGTTTATTCTCTATGGCTGGTGTTCCTCCTTTAATAGGATTCTTTTCAAAACAATTTGTCTTATATTCAGCAGTTCAAAGTGGCTATTATTTTATGTCTATAGTAGCAATATTAGTAAGTGTAATTAGTGCTTCTTATTATTTAAAAATTATTAGAGTACTTCATACTGAAGAAAATATAGAAAATATAGCAAATATCTCTCTTTCTACAAATAAAATAATAAATAATATAACAAATAGTAGTGAAACAAATGAATCAGTATTAAGTAATTTACATAGTTTCTTAATATCAATATTAACTTTATCAATTTTATTGTTTGTTCTTAAACCATCTATAATTTTAAATAGTATACAATTACTATCATTATCTTTATTTAATTTCTAATGACTAATTTATTAATGTTGTTTATTTTTGTTCCTATTGTAGCTTTTGCTTTATTAGCTTTAAATGTTTTATTAGCTCCTAGAAATCCTTATGAATCTAAAGTTTCTGCTTATGAATGTGGATTCTTAGCTATAGAAGGTCAAACTAGATCAACTTTCCAAATTCATTTTTATATTGTAGCTATGCTATTCTTAATTTTTGATTTAGAAATATTATTATTATTTCCATTAGCAGTAACTCTATATCAAGTAAGTACTTATGGATTTATAATAGCTTTAGTATTCTTTTTTGTATTAACTATAGGATTCGTTTTAGAAATAGGAAGTGGAGCTATTTCATTAACTAACTATGATAGACCTTTATCTAATAATAAATAATTATTTATTTATATTTTTATTTCTTATATCACCCTTTCTAACTTTTATTATTATATTTTATTTTTTTATATTAAATTATTTTTATATCTAAAAGAGATTCTGAATATATAAAATAAGTAAGTAATAATTATAATTATAATTAAATTAAGGGCAGGTGATCCGATTGGTAATGGTGGTTCTCTGTAAAAGAATTGGTCTATGACCGTAAAAGGTTCGATTCCTTTACTGCCTAATAAAAATATAATTAAATAAAATTAAATTACAAAATAAATGCTAAATTATTACTTCTTTTTATTAATACAAATAAAATTTAATCTACTTAAATAATAATATAATAATATAATAATATAATTAATATAATAATATAATAATATAATAATAAATTATTTCTTTTTATAGATGATTATTTAATTTACCTTAATTATAAAAATATACAACTATAAATTTCTAAATTTATAACTATTTTATTTTCTATTTTATTAAAATATAAGTTATAGTTAAATAATTTAAAAGATTAAAAATTAATAGTAAATAATACAATCTTTAAACTATAAGAAAGTATTTGATGAGAAGAATAATTTATATAATAAAGACTGTAGCATAATTGGTTAATGCAGTTCGCTCATAATGGATTTTATAAGGGTTCAAGTCCCTTCGGTCTTATTATAATTTACAAGTACAGTAAAATATTTATTCATGGTTTACTGACAAACCTTATAATTTATTTAATGAGTTATTACAACCTAAATATTATGGTTATAGTGTATATGCTCATAATTTCTCTCATTTTGATATAATATTTATATTCAAGTATATTTCATCTTTAAAAAATAATTACCAAATTAAACCAATAATCAAAGATGGTAATATTATATCTTTGTCTATAGAACAAGGTAAAAATATTAAAATTATTTTTAAAGATTCTTATCTAATATTAAGAGATTCATTAGCTAAATTAACTAAAACATTTAATGTGGATACACCTAAAGGTTTAGAACCTGTATTAATTCCTACTATTAATTCATTTAAAGAAGGAAAATATTATGAACAAACTTCTATTTCTCATTATTCTAAAAAAATTGAAATAGTTAATAATTATAATGAATGGAAAATTAAAATTAGAAAATATTGTGAAATTGATTGTATAGGTTTATATGATGTATTAATAAAATTTAGAGAATTAATTTATAATAATTGGGAATTAGATATTGAAAAATATCCAACTACTCCATCATTAGCTTTTGCTATTTATAGAAAATGTTATTTAAAAAATAATTTAATTCCTATTACTGATCATGAAACATTTGATTTTATTAGAAAATCATTTACTGGAGGAGCTACAGATATGTATAAACCTTATGGAGAAAATATTAGATGTTATGATGTTAATTCATTATATCCATATATTATGAAAACTAGTAAATTTCCAGTTGGAATAATAAGAAAATTTATTGGAGATATTACTATATTAAATGATAAAGATTATTATTGGTTTGCTGATTCAGATATATCAACTAAAAAAGATTTATATCAACCATATCTTCAATTACATTTAAAAACTAAAAATGGTATGAGAACTATATCTCCTAATGGTTCATTTAATATGATATTAAATAGTTGTGAATATTTTAATTCACTTAAAGATTATAATATAAAAATTAATCATGGTTATTTCTTTAATTCTAATAAAATTTTTGATTTATTTGTAGATGATTTATATAATCTAAGATTAAAATATCCTAAGAATGATCCAATGAATATGACTTGTAAATTAATTATGGCAAAAAATAAATGAAATTATTATTTTTTATTTTGAAATATAAAAATCTATACTCTCATTATTATAAATAATATAATAAATTTTCGGAGAAATTTGTATATTCTCTGTTAAAAATTTTATAACAAATAACAAAAAAGAAAAAAATAATAAGTCATATTAATACAAAATATAATATAAGTTATACAGCTTACAGATTTGGTACTTTAACTTTTCCTTATTTTACTTAAATTTATCATCATTAGTATAGTAAAATTTATAGAATAATTAGAATTAGTACGGAATCATTTTTACCTGGTGAAGTATTGTTATTACAAAATATTTTTGTTTTTTAAATATACAAATACTATATAAACAGTAAAATGCACTCTAATGGGTATAAAAATCAATTTAGAGTTTACATACAACGAAGAGACGCTCAAATTTTATCAATTTTAATTTTAATAAAACCTTATTTATTTGAAAGTATGCTATATATAATAGATTTATAAATTAAAATTTAAAGAATACCTTCTTATCATTATCTTCTTCAACTACATATAATGTTGTTTTTACTTTTACTTTTACTTTTACTAAAAGAAGTAATAATAACATGTTCATTAAATAAAAGAATAGGACACTTGGTCGAGTCTGGTTTATGGCACTCGTCTTGAAAACGAGCACTCCCTCAAAGAGTCGTCGGTTCAAATCCGACAGTGCCCGTAATAATTAATAAATATATTATTAAAAAAATAATCTTTTATTTAAACCCCCCTTTTTATAAACAGAATAATATTCTTAATAACATATTAAAATAGATAGATGTTTAGTTGAGAATAGTATATAATTATAAATTAATGATTTATATTAATTTATTTAGAAATTATATATTATATATAATATAAAGAGCCGATTATGGATCCGCTTAATTTTATTTAATTAAATGAATAAAATGAATAAAGCTAATCAAAATAATTTTTCTAAGTTTTACCAGGTTTAGGTTTATTTAAACAAATATTTAAAATAAGTATAAGTTTTTATAAAAACTATGATAATTTCTTTTTTAATTTTTATTGTATTTGAGTTAGTTAGTAATAATTTGAAATATTTTCCTTTATTAGTTTACTTAAATATTAATTATCTTTATTGGTATTACTATATAGCATTAATTTGGTTATTATATGCATTGTTAGATAATTTGTTAGCAACTATGATATTTATTAGTTTTATAGTTGATAAGAGAGAAATCAATTTACCTAAATATACATCTAAATATACTATAGAAATGTTTGATAGATAAAAAAAACACACAAAACAAAAATAACTGCACAATTAGAAATAGAAAGAAATAAATAAATTAGCAGCATTAAATAAAAACTATCAATAATTACTTGAAAATAACTAAAATGCTAGTGAATTATAAAATAGTAATAATTTCAAATGATAAACCCAAAGTTTAATGGAATAATTAAAGAATTAAAAACTTTTATTAATAGTAGAAATGTTATAAATTATAGAGATTTAGCTTATAAAATTATAAGATGGAATCAATTAATGGATAAAAAATTATCAAAAATGATTTAAATGATTTAAATGATTTAACAATCTTATTTTAAAAGATAGGGTTAATAATTCAATCGGCATTTATAAAATTAATTTTTATACGAATTTATTCAATTTTATTCCTAAAAAGAAAATATTATCATCATGGCAACAAATTTTAGTTTAGATTTATTTTTTATAATTACTTATTGCGGTTCAGTTTTAATTAGTAATTTATATTTTTTATATATAATCACTTACAGCGAATCAGTTTTACCTACTCCCTTAGATTTGATACATTATAATATTACTATTATGATTTCAAGTGTATTAACATATTATAGTAATCGATGGATTAAAATTTTAATAAATGGGGTTGAACGTTCAGTTTTAGCTACAGCTAGTGGAGTAGTAATAAATTATGCTTTTGGTAGACTTATACCAATACCTGATTTAGGTCGAAGATCAGATAATCCTGAGAATAATAAAGGTAGTCTAGGTAATAATCAATTAAGTCCAGGTAATAATTAAAGATCAGGGAATAAAGGGTCTAAAAGAATACTTTTTTCTAGTTTCATTAAATCTATTAAATCTAAGCAAAACGATATAAAAAATAGTCACAGTTTCATTTTACCATTTATTTTCTCTATTTTAGATGTTAATGTACCTGAAGGTAGTGAAAATTTAACTAATTATGCTTTCGGAGTTATGACTATGTCATTAATTGCATTATTATGTTTTATGAATGTTTTAGGTTATTTTATAAGTTTACATATATTAGACAAATATAATATAGTAAATAGATTTCCAAGATTAAATAAAATTAAGACATATTATGAAAAAACTACAATAATATTTATTATTTTTGAATCTTTATTTTGTATATCTATCTTATTATTTTTAATTTTAACAGCATATCTTTATTTTAAATTTTCTTTAATTAAATGTTAATTATATTAATTAATAATTAAATATTTTAAATATTATTAAAAATTTATTATTTAATGAGTTGAGGTTTTAGTAGTTAATAATTGGTGAAGGTTCTATTACTAAATGATTATATATTAAAGATAGTTATAAAATTATTTAAATATTAAATATTAAAAATATTAATATAAAAGAGATATTAAATATTGCATTAAAGCAAATAAAATACGACAATAATACAAATTGTTTAATTTAAGAAAGAATTTAATTTTGGTTCCGATTGAACGTTTTTCAGTAGTTTTAAGACATGCAAATCATTGTTTCTGACAGTATAAAATTATTTAAAAATTAATAAAATGATTATTAAATAAATGAATATAATATGAAATAAGGTGTAGAGGTGAGGATAGTAAATAAGATACCCTGTAGTCTTCATAAATAGAAGATATTATTCTAAGTAAATTATTTAAATTTATTACTAGTATTTTTAAATTAATTTGCTTGCATTATATAATATTATAATTGTTTATCAATTATATAAAATTATAATTGTTTTTCATTAATTGTACAAATTTTAAATAAAAAATGACTAAAGCAAATATTATTTAAATAACAATAATGTAAAATAAATGAATAAAATAAAAAAGCTATTTTTATTAAAAAAAGGAAATTTTCTGCTATAGGATTCTATTTATTTTGATTAGGTAGTTGGTATGGGTAAAGGCCTACCAAGCCGACAATCAATAGCCATGCTTGACAGAGCAGATGGCCACATTGGGACTGAAATCTCCCAAGTAGTTTTATACTACCAGCAGTCAAGAATATTAGTCAATGCTCGAAAGAGTGAACTAGCTAACTGAAATCGCAAATGTGTCATTTGTGATAAAGTAAGAGAAAATTATGATATTATCTTACTAATAGTGCTGTCCAAAACTGGTGCCAGAAGACTCGGTAAGGCCAGAGGCGCAAACGTTAGTCGTCCTAATCAGGCGTAAAGGGTTTGTAGGCTGCTTTGAAAATCTTAAAATTCTAATAGCTATTAAATGATAAGATGAATTGAAGCTAGAATCTAATAGAGGGTAAAACAAATAATATTTAAAGTAAGGATTAAATCTTAAGAGTTTAGATGGAATACTAACGGTTAAAACTTTTATCTATTAACAGATTGACGCTGAGAAACGAAAGGGAGGTAAGGAAACAGGATTAGATACCCAATTACTGCTCCCTGTCAACGATGAATGGTGGTTGCTAGTTATAACTACTAAGCTATAATGAGACAAATATAGCACAAAATGTAGTTAAAAAGACTGGTAGCGATGCTAACGCGTTAACCATTCCGCCTTGTGAGTACGACTGCAAAGTTGAAAACAAAAAAATTAGTCGGTTTCGAAGCAAACGAAGTGAAGCATGTTATTTAATACGATAATCCGCGTAAAATCTTACCAGTTCTTGCATACAAACTTTTGTTTTTTATAATTTTAAACTGATTATTTAAAAAAAAGGAGTGTTTTAAATTTATTTACAAATACTTAGATACAGGTGTTGCATGGCTGTCGTCAGTCCGTGCTGTGAGAAGTTTGGTTAAATCCGCTAACGGACAAAATCCCTGTTGTTAATTTATACTTAACAATTAATGATACTGATAGAGCATCATTTGGGGCGAAGACAAGTCGTTATGGCCCTCATGAACTGGGCTATAGACGTGCCACAAAGACTTTAACAAAGTGAAGCAATACTGTTCCCTTAATATTATTCTAAAGAATTTTATTAGATTTTAATAACAACAATTAAATTATAGGGAATTTAAGGAGGAGCTAATCATTAAAAAAAGTCAAACTATTAAATATAATCGGATTGTCATCTGAAACTCGGGGACATGAAGAAGGAATTTCGAGTAATCGTTGATCACTACGCAACGGTGAAGCTAGCATTCGGAATGAACTAACCGTCTGTCGCTGGGAAGGAGTTTAACTTGGTGGAAACTGGAATGAAGTTTTACCTTTTACAATCTTAAAATTTTTTATTTAGTATCTTTGATATTTTATTTAAAATTTATTAGTTTTTTTTCGTTAGAATTTTTAATTTATTGCTTAATTAAACAGTATTATTTTTGTTTAAAGAATATATACTTGTCTAACAATGTTAAATTTAAAACGATTTTGTTAAGCAAATTAGTTCTAGTTAAACCAATTAAATAACATCTCAAAAGTCATAGCAAGGTAGCCGTACTGGAAAGTGCTGCTGTAAAATAAAACGAATAGTTTATAACCCCCCTATAAAGTCTACTTTTGTTTTTTCCTTATTAATACTTTATGTTCTAATTTATAGATATTTTTATTATCAAATTTTCAATCCTTATTTATTTTAATGTAAAATATTAATTTATTTTTTATAGTTTTATATTATTTTTAAGATTATTTTTAAGATAATATTTATTTTATTTTATTTTATTTTATTTTATTTTATTTTATTTTATTTTATTTTATTTTTAAGGGGTTAGCTGAGTGGTTTAGCAGTAAATTTACACTTTACAGACAGGGTTTCGATTACTCTACTCCTTATTTTTTTTAGATTTAAGTTATAAAAGTTATATAAGTTATATAAGTTATAAAAGTTATATAAGTTATATTTTTAAATATGAGGTATAATATTTATACTAATTTAATTTTTATTTATATATTTTATTTTATTTTATATATTTTTATATATTTAGGAAAAATTATTTATTTTATTTTATTTTTTTAATTTTATAAATATAATTCTTATGATTAAATTTTAGTATAAATTTTTTATATCACAAAATATAATATTTTAATCTATATTCTTAATGTAATTTAGTATATTAATTTTTTAATATAATTAGAATATGTAATAAAAATTATCATTAAATTTTATTTTTAAATTATTAATTTTTATTTATTTAAAATATTATAACCTCAATTTAATTTGGATTAACAGAGATTCTATTAATTAAAAATTTATTATTAGGAGAATAGATTAATATAAATCTTATGATACCTTTCAATAAGTCAACATTATTAATAATGATGATTAGGCTATTTTTGATCTATACAATGACAAGAAGGGAGAACAAAGTAAAAATAAGACCGATTTAATATGTTAGAAAAATGAAACAAAAAAATGATAAAATCACTCATATAATTTACTAATAATTTACTAATAATTTACTAATAATACTAAAGAGTTAATTACTAATATATTATTAAGTGATAGTAATTTATATTACTCAAATTCTTCTATTAAGAATGCTAGAATAAGATTTATTCAAAAAGATAAAATTTTTATTGATCATTTATATCTAAAAATGATTATGATTCAGTTAGTAGAAACTAAACCACAGTTAAGTAAAAGTAAATTAAAAAATTAGGATAATAAAATAGATGGATTTCGAGAACGAGTATGCCGAAATTGGTAGCCGGGTGAATCTTAGGAATTCATGATTTTCGGATCGTAAGAGTTCAAGTCTCTTTACTCGTATATTATTAATTATAATAACAAAATAAATATTATTATAAAATAGTATTAAGTTTATTAAATTTTAATTTAGAATAGATAAATATATTTTAATTGAAATATTATTTACTTTTTTAATATTATAAATTTGGACAATACTAAATATTTACGATTAAATTTATAAGTTAAATAAATAAATAAATAAATTATAAAAAGTTAATATAATTAGTATTAAGATTAATAAATTAATAAAAAATATATTAATTATATTTATATAACAATATTTATATTAAAGTTTGATTATCTACATATTTAAATTGAAAAATAATATGCATCTAACAGGAAATGTTATATATCTTAATAAATCATATTACATCTTCAGCTGAATGGTTCAGCGTTTGCCTTCGAAGCAACTGTTTATTGGTTCGAGTCCAATAAGATGTTAAATTTTTAATATAAAGTAATAAATAAATTTGTTAAGTTATAATATTTATATTAGTCATAAATTAATTAAGATAAAAACAATAATTTTATAATGTTATATTAATTAAGATATAAATAATAATTTTATAATATTAAATTCTTCGTTTATAATTAAGTAAAAATATTTGTTAGTAATAAATAATTATTAATTGAAAAATATTATTTAATTAAAAACATTTAAGTAATAATATTATTTTATATATTTAAATATTTATTTAAAAGTAGTTAAGTTAATTATTATTTAATTATTTTTAATATTTTATTTTACTAGAATAAATTTTTAGTTTATAATTTGATATTTATATAATTAATAATAATGTTTTATTTATTTATTTTTTCCTTTATTTTTAATTATTTTTTAGGATTTGCTATTTGATTATTTGTTCTTTTATTTTTATAAATTATTTTTAAATTAAATTGAGCTAAGTTTACAGATGGTTCTGTAGGGGACCTGCAAAGTCTTTCAATTATAGGGTTCGATTCCTTCTTAGCTCTAAAAATAACTACACCAAATATAATTATAATTAAGAATTCTCTTAGTTCAATGGTTAGAACAGCATTCTTCTAAAGTGTTAATTTTGGTTCGACTCCGAAAGAGAATAATAAATATACACACTATAAAAATATATAAAATAAATAAAATAAATAAATAAATAAATAAATAAATATTACAAATTATTGTTACAGTGTATTAACAAAATAAATAATGTTATATAATTATAAAAAATATTATCTATAATTAATAATTAAAATTAATATTAAAACCCAAAATATGAATTAACAAAATTTAAACACGAGATTTTACATCTTTACTGTAGTATTATAATATTAATAATATTAATAATATTAATATATACATTTATCTTTAATTTTTTAATTTAATTATATAAACATATAGATTAAATTGTACATTAAAGATAGTTACATAAAATAAATAATTAGATAAAAATATGATAAATAATAATTTAATTTTAACTATATTAAATTTAGTAATTAATTTAATTGATGTTTTAGTCGTATTGTTACCTATACTATTATCTGTAGCTTTTATGACTATTATTGAACGTAAACAATTAGCTGCTCATCAAAGAAGAGTAGGTCCTCAAGTTGTAGGTTATTATGGAATATTACAACCCTTTAGTGATGCTTTAAAATTAATTTTGAAAGAAACAGTTATACCTTCTCAATCTAATAAAATTCTTTTCTATTTAGCTCCTGTATCTACTTTAATTTTTAGTTTATTAGGATGGGGAGTTATTCCTTTTGGTCAAGGTTTAACTTTATTTGATTTTTCATTAGGAATATTCTATACTTTAGCTTTATCTTCATTAGGAGTTTATGGTATACTTTTTGCTGGTTGGTCTGCTAATTCAAAATATGCTTTTTTAGGATCTCTTAGATCCACAGCTGCTATGATCTCCTATGAATTAATATTAAGTTCAGCTATTCTTATTATTATTTTATTAACAGGTTCATTTAATTTTACAACAATTATTGAAACTCAACAAACTGTATGGTTTATTGTGCCTTTATTACCTGTATTCATATTTTATTTTATAGCTATTTTAGCTGAAACTAGTAGAACACCTTTTGATCTTCAAGAAGCGGAATCTGAATTAGTTGCTGGTTTCTTTACTGAACATTCTTCTGTTCCATTTGTATTTTTCTTCCTTGCTGAATATTCCTCAATAGTCTTATTTAGTTGTATTACAGCTATATTATTCTTGGGTGGTTATAATTTACCAGAAATAATTATAAATAATTCTATTATTAATTTACAAGCTATAATTTTAGGAGTTAAAACATGTATTTTCTGTTTTATGTTTGTTTGGTTTAGAGCAACTTTACCTAGATTAAGATATGATCAATTAATTGATTTATGTTGGGTAAATATTTTACCAATAGCTGTAGCTTTTATTATCTTTGTCCCAAGTATATTAGTAGCTTTTGAAATAGCACCTTACTAAAAATAATACCTTATATAAATATATCACTTAATTAATAGTATTTATTAATCATTTATTCAGAATATTTTAGTTATTTTAACTATATTTTAATTATATTTATTTTTATTTTTAAATCCCCCTTAATAATATTTAAATAAATAAATTATTATATTAAAATTAACAATTAATATTTTAATTAATATTTTTTAATCTTAAGCTAATTCATTATTATTAAATTTTTAATTAAATTAGTTAACATTAGTTCGAATCTGATAAAAACTAGTTTATTAATTATAAATATTTATATTTTATAATTTTTAATAAAGTAAAATAATAATAAAATTAATAGTTAAGAAATTAAATAGAAATATTAGTTTTAAATAGATAATAGATTAATAATTTAAAAGAAGTTTAGTTAATTTAATAGTATAATATAAATATGCTCTTAAAATAAAATCTTTCTTTATTATTTTTGTTTTTATTATTTAAAATTTTATAACTTAATAAAATATATACTTTTTGATAAATAAAATTATATTATATTATATTTATTTATATTTATTTAATAATTTTCTTAAATATATAAATATTATATTATATATTATATTTAATATTATATTTAAAAGCCTATGATTTAATGGTAGAATAATTTCTTGATGAGAAATATGTAGAAGTTCAAATCTTCTTGGGCTTATATTAGCAAAAATAAAATAATATTACAAATTAACTTAGAATTAATATTATTTATAAAAAAATCATAGTTACAGTGTTATATTAACAAAATATTAATATTATTTTGAATAGTTATAAATTTTACTTTAAAAACAACACTTAAAAAAATAATAACTAAATTAAGGATTGTAAAAATATTACTTATTATTAATAATTTATATTTATTATTATGATTATTAAAAACAATTTTTGTTGCTTTTTGATTTATCATTACAAAATTTTAACAATAGATTTTTTATCTATGTCAGAGATATATAATATCTGCTAATTTAATTTAATTTGCTAATTTAATTTGATATTTTTTAGAAAAAACAAAATTTAGCTTTAAGTTGAATTATATTATATATAAATGTAAGAAAAAATAAATAAATAATGAGATTACTTAAAAGTCATAGTTTACTTAGATTGTTGAACTCATACGTTGTAGATTCTCCTCAACCTGCTAATATTTCTTATTTATGGAATTTTGGTTCTCTTCTTGCAACTTGTTTAGTAATACAAATCTTAACTGGTTGTTTTTTAGCAATGCATTATCAAAGTCATGTTGATTTTGCCTTTAATAGTGTAGAACATATTATGAGAGATGTTAATAATGGATGGTTAGTACGTTATACACATGCTAATGTTGCTTCTTTCTTCTTCATATTTGTTTACGGACATATTGGTAGAAATTTATATTATGGTTCATATAAATCACCTAGAATTTTAGTATGGTCTATTGGAGTTATTATTTTAATTCTTATGATGGCTATAGCATTCTTAGGGTATGTGTTACCTTATGGTCAAATGAGTCTCTGGGGTGATAGTAAATTCTATCTAAATTTAATTATATTACCTATAATTATAACACGAAATTTCCAAATATCAAGTAAAAAAAATCAAATTAATAAAAATTCTAACTTAATAGATAAATTTATAGGAGTATTAGATGGTGATGGTTATATAGAAATAGGTCCACAAAAACAATATAATAAAGCTAATAATGCAAAGTCTACAATCAGAATTAGAATAGTTTTAAGATTACAAAAAGATGATAAAGAATTATTAAATTTATTTATGACTACATTAAAAATAGGTAAATTAGATGAATTAAAAAGTAGAAATCAATATAGATTAATTCTATTTAAAAATGATATTTTAGATTTTATTTATCCTTATTTACAAAATAATAATATAGAATTTTTAACATATAATAGACGAAAACAATATTTTTTATTAAAATATATAATAGAAAATAATATTACACATTGGGAAAATTTAAATTTAGAAGAAATTGATAATTTATTTAAAAAAAGTAATAAGCAACTTGATTTTTCTGATATACTTAAATTACCTTATTTTAATAATTGGTTTACAGGATTTACTATAGCTGAAGGTAGTTTCCATATTAAATCTAATGGTAGTGCTCATTATTCTATAGTACAATCTGGTCATGAAAATTATCATCTTATTAAAGCTATACACTATTTTATTAAAGGCTCTTTATCTTTAGATCATAAAATAAAACCTGAAAACTCTAAAGTTTATAGAATATCTTTTTCATCAAAAATTGATTTATTGTTTATTATGACTTTTTTTGATAATAATCAATTATTAGGTTTAAAAAAATTACAATTTGATAATTGGAAATCTTATATTATAAGTAATAATAAAATAAATAGTAGTGCCCCAAATGTTATATTATCTGAAGTATCTAATAATAAAGTATTAAATAATAATAATAATAATATTAATATTAATAATAATAACGAATCTAGGAAGGAATAAAATATATTTAAATATTTTATATGGTTTATTATTAGGTGAAAGTTTAATATTTAATAATAATAAAGAAATTAAATTAATAATAAAAATAGAAGGTAAACATCTATCTTATATCAAAGATATTCATACAAAAATATTTGAATTAGGATTCTGTGACCAAAAATTACCAGTAATAAAAACAAAATTAAGTAAAAAAGGTAAATTAAATAAATTAATGTTATTACATACATATAATATGAATAATTATTTAGAATTATATAATAAATGGTATGTTGATAAAATTATTAAAATTATACCTAAGGATTTATTTATTTATTTTAATGAACATTCTCTAGCTTATTGGTTAATGACAGAAGGTAAAATAAGTAATAGAAAATTATATGTAAATATGAATCAATTTAGTGAAAAAGATATTCTATTTTTTATACAATTTTTAGAAAATAAATTTAGATTAGATAAAATTAATCTAATTAATAATTATTTAGAATTTAATTGTAATAATATTAACAAAATTTACGATATTACAAAACCTAATATTTTTCCTTCTATGAAATTTAAATTTATAACTTAATATTAATTATTAGAATATTTTAGTTTTATATAATATAGTCTTATTAATTTATTATAATATGCAATACCTAAATAATAATATTATTTTTAATAAGGCGACATAATTGAAAACAGGTCAAATTTATTTGTTATATATTAAGACCGTAGGTAATTTAGGTTATCTCGACAGAGTGGTCCAATTATGGGTATCTGAAATGATGCTTAATGTGCACTCGAATTTTTTATTTGAATATATTTCAACACAAGGCTTAGCACAGTACAGGGTATATTTGTAATAACAAATAATTTATTTATCTTTATTTATCTTTATTTCTATTTATTTATCTTTATTTATCTTTATCTATCTTTATCTATCTAATAATGAAAATAATTAAGATAATGAAAATAATTAAGATAATGAAAATAATTAAGATAATGAAAATAAATTTATTTTTTCTTGATCTACTTTATTCTACTTACAGAAAAATAGATTCAGAATATACAAATATATTATAAAATTTAGGCTACAGTAATTACTAATTTATTGAGTGCTATACCAATATTTGGACAAGATTTAGTTGAGTTAACAAACTTCACAGAATATCTTACAATGGCAGCAATTATTCCAATGTTGCCAACTATAGGTACAGTTAGTAAACATGCATTAAAAAAAGGAAACAAATTAAGATTAGACAAAAGAGAATATTTATCAATTCCTTATCCATTTATAGCTTTTTTAGCTGGTTTAATAGATGGGGATGGTTATATTCAAATAACTAGAACAACAAAAGGATTTATAGCTATTAAATTGGTAATTACAATACATTTAGATGATATCTCTACTTTAGAGTATATTCATTCTGTATTAAAATTAGGTAAAATCTCAATAAACCGAGATCATAAAAGTCCAAATTGTAAATTAATAATTAATAGAACAGATTTACAAGAAGTTCTTTTTCCATTATTCTTACACCACGGTATATTCTTTTTAACTGAAACACGTAGATCTCAATTTGATCTAGCTTTTTTTATATTTAAAAACGATATAAAAGTTTTCGATCAAATACCAGCTATAAATGAAATTAATACTTTTTTTGAATTACCTAAAACAGCTTCAGGTTACGTTGATTTACCTTTCTTTAATAATTGGATTGTAGGATTTACAATGGCTGAGGGTTCTTTCTGCGTTAAAATTAATAATGATGGATGTTTTCAATTAAAACAAAGAGTACATGTTCTTTTATTTGAAGCCTTTAAATTGTTATTTGATACTAGGCGCAAAATTTATACAGAAAAAAATATGTATAATCAATTTTCTGTAAGTTCTAAAACTGATATACAAAAAGTAATTAATTTTTTCTCGTTCTCAGGTTTACATCCTTTAATCGGTTTAAAGGGTATACAATATTTAAAATGGTTAATAAGTCTACGTAATAGCTCTCGTTACAATAATCTTAATTTTCCTCAATAATGTTTTTTATATTTTTTACATTACTTTTGCAGTTGCCATTTGGAAAAGTAAACACCTTAAGAATATTTTCAAAGGTTGGAAAAAAAAATAATAAAATACTAACAATTGTGAAAGATAGGCTCCTTAAAGCAGTAATGTTTTATAGGTAAATGGGGAAAATTGCAAAAACATCTTTATTTAATTAACCCCGTAATTAAGACAATTTGCAGCGAAGCTTGATTCGGTATTATGTTAAAAGAACAATGGATCAAGAACGTTCAACGACTAATGAGTGAGTTATACCAACAATAAGCTCGACACGATAACCCCACATCCTAATTATTATTATAATTTGGTTGAATACATAGTCTAAGCATTGTCGTGAGGCAATGAAGATGTAATTAAATATTATGTCAGTAATAATCTGTAATTTGGGGTGGATTTTCTGTTTCAAATGCTACATTAAATAGATTCTTCTCATTACATTATATTTTACCTTTCTTATTAGCTGCTTTAGCTTTAGCTCATTTAATCGCTATTCATGGTCCTGGTTCAAATAATCCTAATGGAATTTCATCAAATGGAGATAGATATTCAATACACCCATATTGGATGTTTAAAGATCTTATTACTATTTTCGCTTTCTTCCTTGTATTATCTGTAATAGTATTTTATTACCCTAATTTATTAGGTCATAGTGATAATTATATTGAAGCAAATCCTATGAGTACTCCATCTTCAATTGTTCCAGAATGGTATCTGTTACCTTTCTATGCTATTTTAAGATCAATTCCTAATAAATTATTAGGAGTTTTAGCAATGTTTGGTTCATTATTTATTTTATTTATACTTCCTTTAGTGGATGTATCTAGAATAAGAGGTAACCAATTTAGACCTGCTATGAGAGTAGCTTTCTGGTTCTTTGTTGTTAATTTCTTTATTTTAATGTGGATTGGATCTCAACATCCTGATTCTCCATATTTAGAAATTGGTCAAATATCCACAGCAATATATTTCATTTGGTTCTTAATAATAGTACCAGTAATAGGATTAGCTGAAAATACTTTAATGGATATTGCTACAGAAATTTAGTAGTTTTGTACTTTTTTAAATATTTAATTACTCCCCTATAAAATTTTAATTAGCAATTTATTTTAAAAATAATTTTATTTACCCCCCTATTTTAATAATTTATTTAAATTACGAATCTTTAATATAATTTTATAATTATAAATTTCTTATATATAATAAAAATAAAATAAAATAAAAGAATAATATAGTAACAAAATATTATACTTAAGCAATCTACAAAAACATAATCTATATGTGTTTTTATATAATTGTAAATATTTTATATTTCTCAATTTTAATCAATTAAATATTATTATAAATTATTCTATTAAGTTATAATTAATAGTTAATAGCAAATGATTAATTCGTAGATATCCAATAGTGGTTAATTTATGACCAATAAAATAAAAATAAAAATGATACACAATTTAAACAGAAATCAATTTCAATTTTTTCCTTATCATTTAGTATCGCCTTCACCATGGCCAATTTTATTAAGTTTTTCATTATTATCTATGGCAATAGGAGCAGTAATGTACATGCATGGATATGTTAATGGTGGTAACTTATTAACTACAGGTTTCATTTTAACTACTTATGGTATGGGATTATGGTTTAGAGATGTAGTTACAGAAGGAACGTATTTAGGTGATCACACAAAACAAGTTAAAAAAGGTATACAAATAGGAGTAATTTTATTTATTGTTAGTGAAATTTTTGCTTTCTTAAGTGTATTCTGGGCATTCTTCCATGCTAGTTTATCACCATCTATAGAAATTGGAGGTGTATGGCCACCACAAGGTATAACACCTTTAGATCCTTTTGCTATACCATTACTTAATACTATATTATTAGTATCATCTGGTGCATTTGTTACTTATGGACATCATGCTTTATTAAATGGAAATAGAAGAGGAACTATTATAGGTATGTTCTTAACTATATTATTTGCTGTTATTTTTACTATTTTACAGTATGTTGAATATTCTGAAGCTACATTTACTATGTCTGATTCAGTTTATGGAAGTGCTTTTTATGCAAGTACAGGTTTACACGGATTAACATTAGCAGTCCCTACTAAATTTATTATTTTATTTTATTTTATTCTATTTTTTGTCCTATTAAAAAGAATTTCTACATTATCTAAAACTAGTTTATCAGCCTTGGAATCCGCATAACAAAAAGATAAATTATTAATTAAATTTTCACTTTTTAAAACATTTTATTTTGAACCCTAATTTTTATAATTTTTAGAATGGTTAGTGTGTTTTACGGATGCAGAAAGTAACTTTAATATAAGTTTACGTAACTTAAATAATTATAACTAAAATAGTCTAATTTTTCCAAATTGGTCTACATAATGATGAATTAAATTTATTAAAATTTATCAAAGAAAAAATGTGGCCATATTACGAATTCAGGATCAATATGTAATTATTTTTTTAATGATCAAGTTTCATTAATTAATGTTATTTTACTTATTTTTAATTTTTTTATATTATATTATATTATATTATATTATATTATATTATATTATATTATATTAAATAGCTCCTTCATCACATAAACTAAATAATATTCCTTTAACTGTTTATTGGTTAGTTGAATTTATAGTTGGAGATATTACTTTTTCTTTGAATAATTACACACCAATATTAAAATTTGAAAATCATATTAAAGAATTAGAATTATTTAAGAGAATTAAAGAATGTTTTAATTTAAGTTTAACCAAATTAAATATAATACAACCACGTAAAAATAGATCAAACTCTAGTCCTATGTTAGTTTTTGAAATAAGATAAATACACATTTTAAAAAATATCATCGTTCCTCTTTTTTCTAATCTTAATGGTTTAAAAAGTACAAAGTTAAAGGATTTTAATGATTGGTCTATTTTGGTTAATATTTATTATTTAGGTTATCATTTATTACCTGAAGGTAAAATTTTAAAATTTTAATCAACGAAAATAAAAAATCGTCGGAATAATTTTAGATTATCTAGTTCTGATCATTTGAGTAATAATATACAAATTTGACTTGTTCACCGTTTGAAGTTATAAATGAAAATAAACTAACAAATCTTTTATTCTTAGCTGGTTCCTACTAAGTTAAATACGATTTAATATTTATTATTAAGTTAAATACGGTTTAAGATTTATTATTAACTTAAATACGGTTTAAGATTTATTAGAGATAATAATAATTTAGTTTCTGAGATATTTTAGATTATTTATATTGTTATTTTTTATAATAATTCATTTTTCTCTAGTTTAACTGAATGTAGTTAATATTTATATATATGTAGTTCAAAAATAAATTTTTGCTTATTAACGGGTGAAATTTATAAAAATTATAATTGATATTTAATAAATTTAATAGAAAATAGGGTTAATTGCAAGGAGTTCCTTAAGTTAAAGTTTTAAAAAAACAATAAATTTGTGGGTTTAAGGATAATTTGCAGCCAAGCATATATATAATATAATATAATATAATATAATATAATATTAACACAAATATATATGAAGGTTCAACGACTAGCAAGTGAGTACTATATTTATAATAATCTTGCCACGAAAGCCCTACAATATTATTTAATAATGATGAAATTCCTATAATATTATTTAATATTGAAGACATAGTCTGAACAGTAGCGTAAGTTACTGAAGTTTTAATTAAATATTAATAACGTTAACATATTTGTGCACGTAATAGTTGGAACAATTTTCATTTTGGTAGCTTTTATAAGACTTATAAATTACCATCTTACAGACACACATCATCAAGGTTGCGAAGCAGCTATATTGTATTGGCATTTTGTAGATGTTGTTTGGTTGTTCTTATTTATTTCAGTATATTACTGGGGTGGAATGTAATCTATCTAATCAATAATAATAATAATATAAAAAATATGATTATGAAAAAAATGAATTTAAATTATATAACCACTAATTTCCATAAATTATTATTATTTGAATATTATTTTATTAATAATTTATTTAAAAATAAAAGTTTATTACAAAAATGTAGTAAATTATTATTTTATATCTATTTTAGAATTGTTATTTTTATGTATTTTAGTTTTAATCGAATTTATTCTAAATTTATTTTTATTTATCTTATTTTTCAATATTTATTAATTTATTTAGTATTTACTTATAATATTTTTTATTATAATATTTTTATAACTGATAATTTATTATTATTTAATAATATTTTATTAGATAATTATTTAATATTTGAAAATATTAATTTTGATATTAATCAGGATTTAAATAAAGATTTTAATGTTCTTTATTTTGATAATAATAAATCTTTAATCCCTTATAATAATAATGATAATGGAAATTATAATAATATGAATAATATGAATAATAATAATAATTTTGATGATATGAATATTTATGATATTTCTAATAAATCTAAAAATAATAATGATCAAGAATCTGATATAGATACAATAAATTTGTTCAATAGAATAATACATTTAAAAAAGACTAATCCTTTAATATTTGATATGATTAAAAAACATATATCAGATAATGATAATAATATTTTACAAGAAGAATCTTTATCTGTTGTTAAAAATAATACTATAAATGATAATAATATTAATTTATTACTTCCTAATAGTAAATTATCTTTTAATAATTTATATTTTGATAATAGTAAAATAACTAACAATTTTATGGAAGTTGTTAAACCTGTATTTGAAGATAATAGTAGTAAGGTTGATTTAAAAATGCCTTGTAGAATTATTGGACCTTATGCTCATATGCCTATTTTATATAAAACTGGTACAATGTTAAGTTTACCTTTTTATAATGGGACTCCTACTTTATTTGAAAGATTAAGTTATGAATTAAATGGAACATTACCTGATGATTATTTTAGTTTAAGTACAAAATTACTTAAAAATATAATTAAACAAGATGAATTAGATTTAATTAAACTTGAAAATAAATCTCATTTTAAATCTTTATTTGATTTCTCTGATTTATCTCTTTCTAAAAATGCAGTAGCCTCATCTTCTAAAATTGAAGAATTATCTGAATTATCTGAATTTTCAGAATCTTCATTTATACAAGGTTCCTCAAATATTAGTTCTAATTTATTATCTGATCCTTTAAATTTTTTACCTGAGGATATATTTTTATCTCATATTCTTACTATTGAGGATCCTAATAGAACTGATATTCAACCTTTTATTGGAGGTTTTGATGTGTATGGTAATATTCATTTACCAATGGAAGTTTTAGATAATTATCTAGTACCTGATTATATGCTTCTAAGTTATAATTGTTATGCACAATATGATTCAGATTTACAACCTGTACTATTCCAAGGAATGTTAGAAGAAGCATGGAAAAATATGTATTTAGATACTATTATAGAATTTTATCTTGAAGATCATAATATGTCCAAAACTTATTATACTAAAGATAATTTAGATGTTATTATTGAATTCTTAAAAAATAAAATAACTAATTCTAATTCTCCAACAATTAATACATTTTCATCTTTAGATAAAGGCAAAGGTAAAGCATTTTAAATTTTGTTTATTATAATTTACTTTATATTTTATATTTTATATTTTATATTTTATATTTTATATTTTATATTTTATATTTTATTTTATTACAAATTTTATATTTTTTACTAAATTATTTTTCTTATTTTTAATCCCCCTATAAATTAAACTTATTTTATAAATTAAACTTATTTTATAAGTATTTATATAATCATAATTTTTAATCTTATTAATTTTTTAATTTTAATTTTATTAAAGGTTCCCTAAGGAATATTGCTAAAATTTCACTATGAATCTATCATTATTTTTGTTTTTAATAGGTATTTTAGGTTTTATTTTAAACAGAAAAAATATTATCCTAATGATTATTGCCATAGAAATTATGCTTCTTGCTGTTACATTATTAGTTTTAATTAGTTCATTTAGTTTTGATGATAATGTTGGTCAAACATTTAGTATTTATATTATTGCTATTGCTGGAGCGGAATCAGTTATAGGATTAAGTATTCTAGTAGCTTTTTACCGATTAAGAGGAAATATTTCAATTAGAACATAATGTATCTATCAATTTTAATTTTTCCTTTATTAGCTTCTTTTGTATCAGGTTTCTTAGGTAGAAAAATAGGTGTGAATGGTTCACATATTATAACTTGTTCTAGTCTTGTTATATCTTCAATTTTAGCTACTGTAGCTTTTTATGAAGTAGGTATTTGTGGTTCTCCAGTTTCAATTCATTTATTTAGTTGGGTTGATTCTGAATTTATGTCTATATCATGGGAATTTTTATTTGATCAGTTAACTGTATCAATGTTTATACCTGTTTTATATATTTCAACTTTAATTCATATCTATACTACTTCTTATCTTTCAGATGATCCTCATAATCAAAGATTCTTTTCTTATTTATCTTTATTCACTTTCTTTATGCTATTATTAGTATCAGGTGCTAATTATTTTGTTATGTTTATAGGTTGGGAAGGTATTGGGGTAGTTTCATATTTATTAATTAATTACTACTATACTAGAATCCAAGCTAACAAAGCAGCTATATTAGCTTTAACAATGAATAGAGTAGGTGATATGGGATTAAGTATAGGATTTTTTGCTATATTTGCATTATTTGGTTCTGTAGATTATGCTACTATTTTTAGTTTAGCTCCATTTTTGAATGAAACAGCTATTACTATTATTAGTTTATTATTGTTGATGGGAGCTATGGCTAAATCTGCTCAAATACCTTTACATTCTTGGTTACCTGGTTCAATGGAGGCTCCAACACCTGTTAGTGCTTTATTACATGCTGCTACTCTAGTTACAGCTGGTTTATACTTATTAGTTAGATCTTCACCAATATTAGAATATAGTTCTACTGCATTATTAATAATTACTTTAGTTGGTGCTACAACAGCCTTTTTTGCTGCAACTTGTGGTTTAGTTCAAAATGATTTAAAAAGAATTATAGCTTTTAGTACTATAAGTCAATTAGGTTATATGGTAATGGCTGTAGGTTTATCACAACATAATGTGGCATTAATGCATGTTGTAAATCATGCTTTCTTTAAAGCATTATTATTCTTAGGTGCTGGTGCAGTTATTCATAGTTTTGCTGATGAACAAGATGTAAGAAAAATGGGTGGATTAATAAAATTTTTACCATTTACTTATACTGCTATGTTAGTAGGATCTTTATCATTATTAGCAACACCATGGTTAACTGGATTCTATAGTAAAGATTTAATAATTGAATTAGCTTATGGTCAATATAGTTTTACAGGTATCTATGCTTATATTTTAGGAAGTTTAACAGCTGGTTTAACTGCTTTTTATTCATTTAGATTAATAAGTTTAGTTTTCTTAACTGTGCCTAATGGAATTAAAAATGTTTATTTAAATTCTCATGAATCAAATTTAGCTGTTATTATACCTTTATTTGTATTAGCTTTATTTAGTATATTCTTTGGTTTTGTATTTTCTGATTTATTTGTAGGAGTAGGAAGTGACTTCTTTGGTAATTCTATATTTATAAATCCTAATAATATCTCTATAATTGAAGCAGAATTTAGTTTACCTTTATTAATTAAATTATTACCTTCTATTTTATCTTTATTTGGTGCTTCATTAGCTATTTATTTATATCATGTTAATCCTGAATTTGTAATTAATCTTACAGAATCTTCATTAGGACGACATATTTATACATTCTTAAATGGTAAATATTTCTTTGATGTAATTTATAACCATTATATTATTGCAGCTAGTTTAAAAACTGGTTATACAATATCTAAAGTATTAGATAGAGGAGTAATTGAATTATTAGGACCATTTGGTTTAGCTTCAATATTAAATAATACAGCTACGAATATTGCTAAATTAGATACTGGAGTTATAACAACTTATTCATTATATATTACTTTAGGATTATTATCTTTAGTCTTCTTAGTATTTGCACCAATTTTAATAGATACTTCTTTATTATCAGAAATTAGATTAATTATTATTTATATTGCAGCTTTATTCTTTGTTTTATTACCTAATTTAAATAAAACTGTATAATAATAAATATATATAAATATATAAATATATAAATATATAAATATATAAATATATAAATATATAAATATATATTAGGCAAATTAATCAATCTATTTACATATTATAACTTATAATAGTTATACTTTATTTTTAATTTAATTTAATTTAATTTTACTATCCCCCTATAAACTCTATTTAATTTACTAAATAATAAACTCTATTTAATTTACTAAATAATAAACTCTATTTAATTTACTAAATAATAAACTCTATTTAATTTACTAAATAATAATATATTTAATTTACTAAATAATAATATATTTAATTTACTAAATAATAATATATTTAATTTACTAAATAATAATATATTTCATACAATAACTTGAGGATCATTATAAAATACTTTATATTAGTCATTTGTAGTTTTTATTTAATTACCTCTCAATAATTTAGAGAATATAATTAATCTTATAATTATATAATAAATTATATTTTATATTTTATATTAAAATTCCAATAATAAATAAATAAATAATTAATAAATATTAAAAATTAATATTAACGATAATATTTAAATTCATTTATAAAAATAGAAATATTTAATTAGTGAAATTAACACTTAATTAAAGAAAATTTAAACTTAAGGTTGTGATAAATAAAAAATATATACTTAAACAAAACTATGATAACATTACTATTGCTTATACCTATAATAGGTTCTTTATTAATTATTCCAATTCAAGATGATTCAATTAAAAGTCAATTAAAAATGAAAACTATAGCTATTTCAACTTCTTTAGTTAATTTCACTATTTCTTTATTTTTATGGCTTGAATTTGATTCAAGTACTACTCAATATCAATTTGTTTATGAATTTGATTATTTAAGTTTTTGCCACTTTAATTTAGGTGTAGATGGAATATCTTTATTTTTTGTCTTATTGACAACTTTTATAACACCTATAGCTATAATATCTAATTATAATAATATTAATCACAATTTAAAATATTTCTTAATTTCTTTCTTAATTTTAGAAACTTTACAATTAGCTGTATTTCTTGTGTTAGATTTATTACTTTTTTATATTTTCTTTGAAAGTGTTTTACCTATATTATTTATTGTTATTATTGTTTATGGTTCAGGTGAATATAGATATAGATCAGCTAATTTATTCTTTTTATATACATTATTTGGTTCTTTATTTATGCTTTTAGCTATACTTCAAATTTATAGTTATACAGGTTCAACTGATTTTCAATTTATTTCTTTATTTGATATTAGTTTAGATAGTCAAAAAATATTATGGTTATCTTTCTTTTTAGCTTTTGCTATTAAAACACCTTTATGGCCTTTTACTGGTTGGCTTTATAGAGCTCATGCTGATAGTCCATTAGCTGGTTCTATTATTTTAGCTGCTACAATATTAAAATTTGCTACTTATGGTTATATCAGAATTTTAATTAATTTTTTACCTGATGCTTCTAACTATTTTGGCCCTTTAGTTCAAACTATTGCTATTGTTACTTTAATTTTTGCTTCTCTGGCTACTATTGTTCAACAAGATACTAAAACTCTTATTGCTTATTCTAGTATAGCTCATATGAGTATAGTTATTTTAGGTTTATTCTCTAATACTATACAAGGTATTGAAGGTGCTATTTTATTAGCTTTAGCTCATGGTTTTGTTTCTCCTGCTTTATTTATTTGTGTGGGTGGTGTTATCTATGATAGAACAGGTACTAGAATTATTAAATATATTAAAGGATTAGCTACTTATATGCCTATATTTACTATTTTATTCTTTATATTCACTTTATGTAATACTGGTATACCTTTAAGTTTAAATTTCTTAGGTGAACAATTAGCTTTAATTGGTATATGGGAAATTAATCCTATAATATCAGCTTTAGGTGCAACTGGTATAGTATTTTCAGCTTGTTATAGTATATATTTATATAATAGAATATCTTATGGAGTTTATTCTCCTAATATGAATTCTGTCTCATTATTAGATATATCTAGAAGAGAATTTATTATTCTTATTTCTTTACTTATCCCTACAATTTTATTAGGTATATTCCCTAATGTAATATTAGATTCAATTCATGTCTCTGTTACATCTTTATTATATAATTAATATTTTATTTTATTTTATTTTATTTTATTTTATTTAAATAACCCCCTATTATTTGTTATTATTTGTTATTATTTTTATTTTTGTGTTTAACTTTAACTTATTTTTTTAAAGAAGTATAAATTAATCCGGAATTTTTATTTTATAAAAGAATAGTAGTTGGAGAATATTTAATGGTAGATGATTAACTGGCTCAATCGCTCCCTTTGGGTGGGAGATCTAGCGTGTTCGAGTCGCGCCTACCATATTTAGTAATAATTTATAAATTAATAAAATATTTTAATAAATTAAGGTGTCATGGCAGAGTGGTTAATGCGGGGTACTGTTAATACTTTTTTCAGAGGTTCAATTCCTCTTGTCACCTAATTAAAAAATAAACAAATAAAAATATTTCTTTTCTCAAATCTTCGTAAAAATCTCTACAAATCTTTTGTATAAAATAAAATAAAATAAAATAAAATAAAATAAAAATAATAACTTAAAAAATTAAAATAATGTGCTATAATTTAATTTACAGTATCAATTAGTATTAAAAAAAAGAATTTATAATTTTAAGTATCAAAAACAAAAAGTTCTTACTGATTATTTATTAAGTGAAACTCATTTGGAATATTTGGAATTTAAATAGTCTAGTCTTTAATGATAATAACACAAAAATGTTAGATTAATAAGTTAATCAATCAGTTAAAGGTTTTATTAAACATTTATTATCTAAAACAAACCAATAAAACATATTCTAGTAACTCGATTAAAACATTCTCTTTACTATATTTTACTGAGCTACATTCTCATTGATTTAAAAAAGTTAATACTAAAAATATAAAAATAGTACCAATGAATATTTTAAATTTATTAAGTCCTATTTCCCTAGCATATTGAATTATAGATGAGGGTAGTTTTTATATAATAAATAATAAAATTAAGTACTGAAAGTTTTACTTTTGAGGAAGTTATAAGATTTCAAGAAACAATGTTTTAAAATTAATAAAATATTAAAATTAGAAATCGCAAAATTAAAAGTAATCAATATATTATTATATAATACTTAAAAAATATATTAATATTGTTTTAATATATGTTAAAAACTATTTCCCAGAATATATTTAATATATATTAGACATCTAAATTATAATTATAATTATATTATTAATGAAAGATAATATTTTTAAAATAATAGAATAGAATTCAATAATCTTTTTATTCTACTAATTTTATAAATTATAATATCTATGATATCTATAATATTTACATAAAAGAGGAGAGGTAAAATAAGTTATAAATTAAAGATACTTAATATATACTTGATTTAAAATAATTAATTATTACAAATTAATTTAAGTAATGATTTAAAAGAATGGTATTCTATTTGAATTATATTATATTATATTATTTTATATTATATTATATTATCTCTAATATTATTAATAAAAAAAATAAATCTCAAATTTGAATAGAAGAAAAAATAATAAATTTATATAACAAAATAATAACGAACATGTTGAAATTTGGTAAACAATCTCCTCTTAAGCAGGAGTGGAAGTAATTCCTTAAGAGTTCGAGTCTCTTTGTTCGTACTCATTGTTTCAACGATAGTGTACATATTTATAATAATATTTAATCTTATAAAAAAATATATTAATATATTTTAATATTTATGTTTAATAATACCCTTTATTTTTGTTATTTTATAATATTTATATTTTTATAATAATATTAAGCGAAATAGTGTAAAGGTAGCACAACAGCCTCATGATCTGTTAGATCCGGTTCAATTCCTGAGTTCGCTAAAAATAGATATAAACTAATAGAAACAAATAACATAAGTAAGTTAATATAAAAAATAATAAAAATAATATATACTAATATAATTATTAATTTTATAATCAATTAATTTTCATTATATTTAATGTCTTTTAATTTGTATTAATATTAATTACACAATTAATTTTTATTTGCTTAAATTATATAATTTTTTTATTTTTAACAGAGGTTTAACATTAATAACAAAAATATATATAACAAAAGAACAATAACAAAATTAATTAGGTCTTTTAGTATAATGGTCGTACAGCTACCCTTCACGTAGCTAGTGTCAGTTCGATTCTGATAAAGACTAATTTTTATCTTCTTATAAATTTTACTCTATTCCTTAAATTTATTCTTTTTAATCTCTAACGTGGAATAATCTTTCTCCTTCTAATATAATACTAAATCTTATAAAATATAACAATAAAATTAAAAATAACAGTAGTTGAGTTAATAAAATTTTTTTTATCGTAAAATTATAATTAATTTATAATTGCTATTCCATTAATTTCTGATAAATTCTACTTATTATAGTAACAGTGTTATAGTTTTTTAATATAGTTAACAATCATTTTTTTAATTTATTATTTAAATTTTTCAATTTTATTGTCTAATTTTAAACTATACTAATTAATTTAGTTAGATATGGTAACTTTTTTATAATTACCTTTGTAGTAATACATAAATATATAATATTTTATTAAAAAACAATAAGATTTCACAATTTACTAAAGATGTAATAATAGGAATGCTATTATCTCATGGTCATTTGGTAAAAGTAAATCTTATACGTAATGCTAGATTTAAATAAAAATTATTTTTAGTCTAAATAATTTAGAATTTACTGAAAATATATATCAAATATTTAAAAATGGGTAGGAGCTAATATTATAAAATCTGAATATTACGATATAAGAGATAATAAAACTTTTAGTAGTTACACATTTAATACATTTGTTAATCCTTATTTTAATGAAATTTATTATCATGGGTACACTAAGATTTTTAATAATAATATCAAATTATTACATAATAATATAACGGCATTATTCTCTTATTTCGTCTTATCTTAATGATTAATGGATGATAGTCATTTTAATAAAAATCCTAAAACTATTGAATTTACTACTCATTCATTTAGTTTACAAAATGTAATAATATTAGATGAAGCATTGAATTCTGTAAGTATAAATAATTATATTTATTGTAAAGATAAAATAAAAATATTATTAGAATAACTAAAGCAAATACTAAGGCCTTAATTAATATTTCTTCTCAAGATCTTATAGCCAGTATGATTTATAAAATAGTTTACTAAATTAAAATTATTTAATCCATTAATTTATATTTATATTTATATTTATATTTATATTTATATTTATATTAATATTAATATTTAATCCCCCTATCGTAATATATAAGATTGTATAGGAATAGTTTTACATTGGAAAGTTAAGACGATTGCTAATTGTTCGGGGCAACCCTTGGGTGTTCGACTCACCTCTATTCCGTCTATTATTTAAATAAAAAATAAAAATAAATTAATAACAAATCAAATTAACAAAATCTAAGTGTTAGGTGTTTAGTTGAGATTAATATATTTAATTTTTAATTATAATTATATTATTTTAATAATATTAAATTTTTATACTTTTAATTTTGCAATAATATTTTAATATTTTTTATATTAATTATTAAATATTAAATTTTAAATATTAAATTAAAGAGCCGATTGTGATAGGGCAAGTAGGAAAATAGTTGGTTTGAATTGGTTATTTTCTACTAATGCTAAAGAAATAGGTACCCTCTATTTAATTTTCTCTGTTTTTGCTGGTATGATTGGTACAGCTTTTTCTGTTATTATTAGAATGGAATTAGCTGCTCCAGGTGTACAATTCTTACAGGGAGATCACCAATTATTCAATGTAATAATCTCTGCCCATGCATTCATAATGATTTTCTTTATGGTTATGCCTGGTCTTGTGGGAGGTTTTGGTAACATAAATTATATATTTAGTTTAATTTATAAACAAATTTTTGAATTATATTTATTTTATTTATTTTCAAAATGTCAAGAAGATAAAAATTTAAATATATATAAAAATATAAAATCTTCAAGTAATCTCAATATCAACCCTAGTAATTTAAATTATAAACAATTATATCCTAATAAATTAGGACCTTATTTAGCTGGATTAATAGAAGGTGATGGAACAATATCTGTACATGACTCTAATTCTACAGCTAACAAATATAGACCTATGATTATTATTGTTTTTAAAAGTGCAGATTTACCTTTAGCTAAATATCTGTGTGATTTAACACAATGTGGTAAAGTTTATATAAAATCTGGAAGAGGTTATGTTCTTTGGCAAATTAGTGATTTAATAGGAGTATTTAAAATAATTTGTATTATCAATGGACATATGCGAACACCTAAATATGAAGTGTTACATCGAGCTATTAATTGGTATAATGATTATATTATTAAAAATAAAAATAGTAAATTACCTATTATAAATTTTATATTATCTAATATTTATCATATAGATTGTTTACCTTTAGATGATTCAACTATAGATAATAATAATTGGCTATCAGGATTTACTGATGCTGATGGAAATTTTTCTATTAATATTCACCAACGTAAAAATAAAAATTCTTCTCGTGTTCAACCTTTTTTTAGAATTGAGATAAGACAGAATTACCATAGAAAGGATATAATTACAGGTGATAATTTAAGTTATTATTTCATTATGTCAAAAATAGCTAATTACTTTGGTGTCAATTTATATAGTCGAAGCCGTACTATAAATGATAAAGTTTTGTCAAGTTTTATTTTTATGGCTGCGAATCAAAATAGTTTAGATATTACTATTAATTATTTTAATAAATTCCCACTTCTCTCTTCCAAATTTTTGGATTACTCAGATTGGTTAAAAATTGTTGAAATTAGAAAAAAAAGTAGTCAAACATCAGTTTATTTAGATATAGCTACTCAAACACGTAAAGATTTTAATAAAACTCGTGTTACTTTCTCTTGGAAACATTTGATTAATTGTTATATTGAAAGATAATTTAGATAATTTATAAGTTTTAAGCTATAGTTATAATTTGTTTTTAGTTGCCGTGGTTGATTGTGAAATCTTCCTTATTACGTTACTATCTGCGGGAAAATCCTAAAGTTACCTTATAGAACCGTCTGAAAACTTGATTCTACATTATAGAATATACAAATGTACAGTGGTCTTAATTATTAAGAAAATATTCTTTCTTTCTTTTTTAAGTTAAGAAAAAAATTAACTACACAAAAAATAAGTAAAGATAATGGACAATCCGCAGGAAACCAAAATAATTAATTAATATATTTTATTTTATTATATTATTGTAGGATCCTCAGAGACTATACGTAACGCGGTTATTAACCTGAAGATATAGTCCAATCATATTTCGAAAGAGTATGTTAATACAAATAAAATGAACTATTTATTACCAGTACAATGTGGTGCCCCAGATATGGCTTTTCCAAGATTAAATAATATATCTTTCTGGTTATTACCTCCTTCACTAATATTATTACTTCTTAGTTCATTAGTAGAAAATGGTGCTGGTACGGGATGGACAGTTTTGGTTTCTTTACTATTAATTTTTAAAGAATTAGTAAATTTGGATAAGCTGTCATACTATAGTGATATAGTTTTATTAAACCTTACTCGATGCGAAGACATCCTTCTATTAATTAAAGTAAATAATTGCTTATCATTTTATTTTTTTGTAAGAAAAAAAGTTATGGACTTGAAGATTATTCGCCTGAATAAATTAATAATTCAATATTATATTATTCATCAGAGACTTAATGTAAGGCATCTTATTTCTAAATTTACTAAATTTTCAACGTTAAATATAAATAAAAATTCACTTTCAGAAAATAAAGATATTTTTCATCAATGGTTAGTTGGATTTACTGATGGTGACGGTAGTTTTTCTATTGTTCGACAAAATAATAATTGGTCTTTAATATTTAAAATAGGACAAAGTAATTATAATTTACGAGTTTTACATTTTATTAAAAAACAATTAGGAGTAGGTAACATTATTGTAGAAAAAAATAATAATTTTGCTCAATTTAGAATTCGAGATAGATCTGTATTAGAATTAGTCATTTTTCCAATTTTTGATAAATATCCTCTTCTAACAAGTAAATATTTTAATTATATGAAATTTAAAAAAGCTCATGCTATTTTATCTGACAAATCTTTAACCAAATCGGAAAAAGATCTTTTTATATTCAATTTGATTAAAAGAAATCTACCTCTAGATTATATTTCACCAGCATGGTCGATTATAAATAATATAGTATCTAATTATGAAAATGCTTCCCAAATTATTAGCAAATCGTGGTTAGTAGGATTTACAGAAGCTGAAGGTAATTTTTATTTAGTTAATAAATCCAAAAATAGAATAGTTCATGCTTTTGAAATTAGTCAGAAATTGGATAAAATTGTATTAATAGGTATTAAACATTTATTACATATTAGTACTAAGGTTCAGATTAATAAAAAAGGTTATTATACTTGTGTTACAACTAATTCTCGTGCTATTGAAAATATTATTCAATACTATAAAAATACTATGAAAGGAATGAAATCAGTGGAATATCGAATTTGGGCTAGATCTTATGTTAAAGAGAAAGGAAATTTTATATCTTTAAATAAAATCCGTAATCAAATTAGAATTATGAAACAAGTTAAGTATAATTTGATTGATATGTAAATTTTATAAAATAACAAAAATAAGATGAAGGAATAGTCCGATCTCTAGTGAGAATTAGAGTGTGTAATGATAGTATACAATAATTATAAATAATTTATTTATTTTATTTAATTTTTTGAATATGAGATTACCAACAAAAATCAAAAATGTTATCCTCCATTATCAAGTATTCAATCTCATTCAGGTGGTAGTGTAGATTTAGCTATTTTCAGTTTACATTTAGCTGGAGTATCATCTTTATTGGGTGCTATTAATTTTATTACTACAGTGTTAAATATGAGAACTAATGGTATGAGTTTACATAAATTGCCTTTATTCGTGTGGGCTATTTTTGTTACTGCTATTTTATTATTATTATCTTTACCTGTACTTGCCGGTGAAACTTATATTAATACTAATATTGCGCCGGCTTTAAATTCGGCCATTTGCTGGAAACTGTTAAATTTGAAGTTAACACAATCAGCAGGAAACTTAATAGATTTGAATTTATTAAGGATCTTCAGAGACTATACGCCGGAATTTTTCTTTTGTTTAAATTCTTCTTTTCAAATAAGTTCTTTACCTTTTATTAAATTTAGTACAAAAAAAACTAATTTTAGTAATTATTTAGCTGGATTAATAGAAGGTGATGGAACAATAGTAGTTCCTAAAACTGATAGATCAAATAAAGGTACACTTAATTATCCTTCAATACAAATAGCCTTTAATTTAAAAGATTTACCTTTAGCTTTATTAATTCAACAAAACTTGGGTCATGGTTCTTTAAGTAGGAAAAAAGGTGTAAATGCTTATGTCTTAACTATAAATAATTTAGAAGGAATGAACTTAATAGTTAAATTAATAAATGGCAAATTAAGAACACCAAAAATACATTCTTTTTGGAATTTAATTGATTGGTTAAATAATAAAAATATTAAACTTAATATTATTAAAAAATCTTTAAATAATAATTCTTTATTAGATAATAGTTGGCTATCTGGATTTATAGAAGCTGATGGTCATTTTAGTGTAAGAAATACAATAAAAAATGGTAATACTAAGGCTAGGGTAGAATGTAAATTTGAATTGTCTCAAAGACAAAATGATCATAGAGGTAATAATAATTTATTTTTTCTTGATGAAATTGCTAAAATTTTAATTACTTCTGTAAAATCTATTAGAATCAATACACTGCATCCTCAATATAGACTTAGAACTAATAGTATTATAGCTAATATTAATTTAGAAAATTATTTAAACGCTTATCCTTTATTTGGAAGTAAATATTTAGATTGTATAGATTGGTTAAAAGTTTTAAATTTATTTAAAAATGGTGAACATAAAAATAAAACAGGAATAGAAAAACTAAATTATATTAAACTAAATATGAATGATAAAAGAACTATTTTTATTTGGAATCATTTACAGAATTTTTACAAATTAGATGAATAAGATATAGTCCAATCTAATATGTGAATATTAGAGTTCTCACCTTGAATTAAAATTTTATTAATTCTTGAGATAATTTATATAATTATCATGTTCTTTAAGAAAGTGAGACAATACAAATAGCGATAACTATGTTATTAACAGATAGAAATTTTAATACTAGTTTCTATGACCCTGCCGGAGGTGGTGATCCTGTACTTTATCAACATCTTTTCTTAACAAACAATATTTACGAATTAAGTATTTCAGTTGTACCATTTTTATCTATTTGTGCTAGTAAGCGTTCATTCAATTTTTATTCATTTTTTGAAATGTTTTCAAAAGTTTATCCTAATCGACCTAAACCAACACAATCTTTTTTAGAATGGTTTATAGGTTTTACAGAAGGAAATGGTTCCTTTATATTAACTAACAGAAGAAATTTACAATTTGTAATTACTCAAAGTAGTGTAGATGTACAAGTTCTTTATTATATTTTTAAAAATCTTGGCTTTGGTAAAGTTATTCAACAATCTAAATCTAATAAAACACATCGGTTTATAGTTCAAGATATATCACATATTTTTTTAATATGTCTTATTTTTAATGGTAATATGGTATTTTTTACAAGAAATTCTAGATTTTTAACTTTTCTTTCTGGCTATAATGATTTAGCTTTACGGATGAAATTAGAAATAATTAAGCCTATAATAGATACAGTACTTCCAACTTTAAAAGATCATTGGATGGCTGGATTTACTGATGCTGAGGGTTGGTTTAATTTATCTTTACTATCTAATAGTATAGGTTACCGATTAAGATTTTTAATTAGTCAAAAATGGGAAGTAAATAAAAGCGTTTTATTACATATTTCTTCTATTTTTGATTTAGGAACAGTTAGTTCTCATTCTGCAACAAATAATTGGCAATTCATAGTAAATGGAGTAAAAAACACTTCTCACATTCTTCCTTACTTTGATACATATGCATTATATTCTAAAAAAAAAGAAAGTTATTATTTATGGAAACAACTTCGAATTCAATTAATAAATGGAGATCACTTGAACAGTGATTCTAGATTAGAAATGGTTAAATTGGCTAATTATATTAATAAATCGTAATTATATGTAAACGGGAAAACAGAGAATGGTTTAGCTAAAGCTATGAAGCTAAAGAGGCAGATGTGTAAATAAATTTAACAAAAGACCTCTTATTCCGAACATCATTTCCCTCACCACAGATTGTTATAAGACAATAATGGTAGATGATTTCCCAATTCTCATTTTTAATTAATAATGGGACAGGGATAGGAGAAAATTAAAGCTAATGCAATAGAAATTCTTTTTATTATTTCAGCATACCATTGCTCTAGTCCCTATCTTTAAAAAAAACCACTATGCAATTCTTAGAAAAAAATACCTTATAGGTTCTCTTAATTAAATAATAATAGCTTAAATTTAGAGAAGTGGTAGGATAGGTTTTGCCTGACAGGGCTTAATAACGTCAAAATTTTATTTTTGTTTATTTTTTGCGTTAGGCTATGCTAGTGTAATTTACGGTTAATAGTTTTCTCATACTAAAGACCGTCGGTCGTCTAAGAGATCGCTACAGACTGGGTCACTGGTGGGTATCTGAAATGATGCTTAATGTACAGTCGGTTCTTTCTTCATAATTAATTTAATTTAATTTGAACACAAGGCTATTAATGAAGCTAAGCTAAAACTAAAATTGACCATTTTAGGGGACAGCTATAGCAGAAATAGTACATGAATTTAACTGCCCTTCCTTCCAACGGAATGGGTCCAACTCTAAATTAATAAAATTAATAAAATTAATAAAATTAATAAAATTAATAAAATTAATAAAATTAATAAAATTAATAAAATTAATAAAATTAATAAAATTAATAAAATTAATAAAATTAACAGAGTTGTAGAAAGAGATTTAAACATAAGTTAAGTTTGAAAGAATGGGTTCTTTGGTCATCCAGAAGTGAATTATATAAGCTTCTTAATGTGGCTATTTGCAGGAATAACTTTAGTAAGTTTTAAATACTACAACTATTTTAAAGTCATAGTAATAAAGTTAAAACAAAGAAGTCGATCCGCAGGTAATTTTATTAAAATTAGTAATGATTTAATTAATAATTTAATTAATAAAAGAACCTCAGAGACTTTACGCTACAAATCTAAAGAATCTTTAAGTATAAACAAAATATCTATTCATGTACCTAAACATTTTAAACCAATAAATGATACCGATTTAGATTATTATTTAGCTGGATTAATAGATGGAGATGGTCATTTTTCTAAAGCATTTCAATTGGTTATTGTTTATAATGAATTAGATGCTTCTTTAGCTTATTTTATAAAAGGTAAAATAGGATACGGAAATGTTTATAAAGTTAAAAATAAAAAAGCTATTATTTTAGTTATTTCTAATAGTGCTGGTTTACTTAAAATTCTTAATTTAATTAATGGTAAAATCAGATCTGAAAACAAATTAAATCAAATAAATAATAATATCTTATCTAATCCTTATTTTAAATCATTTCCAGTTTTTAGTCTTATTTCCGATGTCAATTTTAATAATTATTGGTTATCTGGATTTTCTGATGCAGATGCTAGTTTCCAAATAAAATTAATAACTAGAAAAAATAAAACTGAAGTAAGATTAAATAGATCAAAAAAAAAGATTTGTTAATTTTAATAAAAGACTTTTTAGGTGGAAATATAAGATATAGCAAAAGTCAAGATACTTATTATTATGGTTCTACTAGTTTTGGATCAGCTAAAAATGTTATTAATTATTTTGATTATTTCCAATTACTTTCTTCTAAACATATTAATTATTTAAAATGGAGAAAAGCTTATATTATTATTCAAAATAAAAAACATTTAACTGAATCAGGTTTAGATGAAATAATTTAACTTAAAAAAACAATGAATAGAAATAATTCAGATACAATAGATTAAGATAAAGTCCTAACAAGAGCGTGAGTTCTTGACTGATAATATTTAAATAATCTTATTTTAAATAGGATATTTTTTTTATCCAAAATAAATATTGTTATATTTTAATTATTCCTGGATTTGGAATAGTTAGTCACATAGTATCAACATTCTCAGGAAAACCTATATTTGGTTATCTTGGTATGGTTTATGCTATGTTCTCAATTGGAATCTTAGGTTTCTTAGTGTGGTCTCACCACATGTTCTCTGTGGGAATGGATGTGGATACAAGAGCTTACTTTACCGCGGCTACGTGCGCCATTTCATTATTTAAAATCTTGAGTATAGCTTTAGATTTAGATTATTTACTATCTAGATTAAAAGTGGAAAATACTCCACCACAGTTCTTATCTAATACTGATACTAATATTAATATTAATATTAATAAAAAGTTACAAAATATCAAAGAAAGTTCAAATATTATTTTAAATAAAGATAATAAAAATATAATTTTATGAAATCATATAAATAATAGTAATTTTAGACTTCAAAAGGGAATACTTACTAAAATAATTAGAGAGAATATTTTTATTTCAAACTATCATAAGAGTATAATGGTTGGTATTTTATTAAGTGATGGTCATATACAGAAAAGATTTAAATGGAATCCTAGAATAAGTTTAAAACAAAGTATAAAAAATTTTGAATATATTTGGTCAGTGTTTAATACTTTATCTGTTTATTGTTCATCTTATCCTTATTCTAAAAAAAATATTATGAGAGGAAAATTATTTTATAGTTTAGAATTTCAAACTAGACAATTAAAATCCTTAAATGAATTGTATAACCTTTTCTATAAAGATTTAAAAATTAAAATAATAACTCCTGAATTATTTCATTATATAGATTATATTGCATTAGCACATTGGATTCAAGGTGATGGTGCTAGAAGAAATAAAGGTTTAGTATTATGTACTGATTGTTTTTCTATTAAAGATATAGTTTTATTAATGAATATACTTAAAATTAAATTTAATATTAATTCTACTATACATTATGACAATAATAAAGCTAGAATATATATTAATAAAAAGGAAGTTAATAAAATTAAACCTCATATTAAACCTTTCTTTGTTAAAACTTTTTTATATAAAATAACTTATTAAATAACTTATTAGGGTGTAAAGCATTAAACTTAGGTATTCAAAGTAATTTGAAACTGACAATAGCATGTTTAAAAAAGAGATTTATTAACTTTTTATTTTTTTATAATTAAATTTATAATTAAGTTAAATGGTCATCTCTGAGCTACGATTCTTATGGTAAATTTGTGTGTGAATGCTTATAATTTTATTTTTAAAATATTATATTTATTATAAGTTTTATATTGGGTTGGATGAGTAGCTGCATTCAACTGTTAAGAACCAATTAATTCAACATAAATAGGGATTTACCTAATTGAATATTTATGGATTTTAAATAAGAACTTGGGATCATCCTATTAACGAAATTTTTAGGTTGACGGAGTTTCCGTAGTAGATAAGAAAGTTAATATTTATTTTTAACTAGATATTATTGAAGGGAAACAGCCTAAATTTTTTATATTTTATTTTTTAGATTTTTATAATTTGTGGAATTTTTTATTTAGGTGGAGAGCCGTATGCATTGAAAGGTGCACGTACGGTTCGGGAAAGGTTTTTTAACTAATCTTTATTTAAGATAATTTTTAATTAATAAATAAAATTTAATATTAAATTTAGGGGGTTAATCTTCTATTTCACAATGGTAATTGCGGTTCCAACAGGTATTAAAATCTTTTCATGGTTGTCAATCTCCTTCAGCAAGAGAAATTTGACCAGCAGAATTATTATAAAAAACAAAAATACTTTAAATTTAATTTATTAGAAAAATTTCCTAGATCTACAAAATATCTAGCTGATAATAATAATTGTAAAGAATTGATTGTTTATGGTAGAAATTTAACTTCTACATTAGATTATCCTCCTTACACTTCTGTAGTAAGACATATGGTAAATATACATAATAATTTAATGTCTATGTTACTAGGATTAATTATATCAGATGGTTGGTTACAAACAAAAAAATAAATCAGGTAATACTAGATTTTCTTTAAAACAATCAATAGATAAAGTTGAATATATTTTGTATTGTTTTATAAAATTATCTCATTATTGTTCTAATTTACCTTTTATTACTAATACTAAATTAAATGGTAAACAATTTGTAGGTATAAAATTTACTACTCGTAGTTATCCTTGTTTTAATTAGTTACTTTAAATCTATATGACCTTTTAACTTATGAAGGATTAGCTCATTGGATAATGTGTGATGGTACTAAAACTTACAAAGATTTAACTTTACAAACACAGTCTTTTACTGTTAAAGAAGTTGTTTCCATTATAAGTATTTTTATTTATAAATTTGATTTAAGATGCAGTTTACATATGCAAAGAAATCAACCTACTATTTATATTTATTATGATTCTTTGATAAATTTTCAACCACATGTTTTACCTTATTTTTGTGATTCTATGAAATATAAATTACATATTTAAACGTTGTTATTTTTAATTTTTAATAATTCTGAAGTGGCAAACTCGAGGGAAATCTTAAAATTAGAATTAAGAAATAAATTTAAGACTATCGTCGAACTAAGTCAATAATGCGCAAGCGAGGGAAACTATTATTGTAAAAGCGTAGAGGCCAGACGCCACATGACTCTCTAAGTACAATAAATAATTGTATATGAAGTTACAAGGAATGGTCCAGTTCACCGGTGACGGATTTTAGATTAACACCTAAATAAAATATAAATATTTACATTTATATTGAGAAATAAGCTAGCTGAACCTGAAATGGTTAAAGGCTGAACCCTGAGCAACATTATATGGAGGTAGTTTAAGATTTACAACACCTTTAATATTCACAATTGGATTCTTAGCTTTATTCACAATTGGAGGATTATAAAAAACTACTTAGTCCTCTTTAAAGGTTATTATGTGCTGGAAACCTCTTATGCCTAAGATACTCAAACTTTTTTAATTAAGGTTTAGTGACAAAGCTTAGTCTTGAGAAATCAGCAGGAAACCAAGGGATATGAAATCGTATCTTCTTAGGATCCTCAGAGACTATAAGTGACCATTCAACTATTTACTAGTTGTATAAGATATAGTCCCCGAAAATATTGATTATTTTCTTGTAGTTTTGTGTTATTACATTAAAAATATTTATTACATTAAAGATATTTACGATTATTCTTTATTATCTACTTGTTTTTTTAACTAAAGCGGTAGAACAAGTTAAACCTGTTAAAGTTTATAATAACTTTAAGAATGATAGAATGCACTTATTAAAAGACCAAAAAAATAAAAGTTTATATTCTTGTTAATTTAGTAAATGGTCATAATTATGTAGGTAGTTCTGTTAATCTTCAAGGTAGAATGCGTAATTATCTAAATAATGCCTTTTTAGAAGAGCCACAAAATAGTAATATGCCTATTGTGAAAGCGTTATTAAAATATGGACAAGATAACTTTGCTGTTTTAATTGTAGAGTATACTGATATTAAAATTTTAATTGTGCGAGAAACATATTTTATATCTAAGTTATTGCCTTATTATAATATATTAAAAACAGGTTATTCATCATTAGATTATAAACATACAGAAGCTAATAAACAAATGCTTTCTGATTTAGCTAAAATTAGACTACATTCTGAAGCTACTTAAACTTTAATATCTGGAGCTTTAGTAGGGAAAAATAAGCCATTTTAGAATAAAACTCATTCTTCTGAAACTAAATTAAGAATAAGTGAAGCTAATTCGGCTCATCCTGTTTATGTTTATAATTCTTATAAAATTTAACAAGTTATTTTACCTTCTGTCTTAACTTTAGCTAAATTGATTAATTCTAATCATTCTACTATTTTAGGTTTTATAAACAGTGGAGAATTATTTAGAGGTGATTGGTATTTTTCTAAATTACAACTCTTATAATATATCAGATACACCATTGATATTTGATTTTTCTTCTATTGAGTTTAATATTCTTATTTCTGATGTGAATAATAATTCTCACATTAAAAAGGCTGTTTTTATATAATTTAAAAAGATAATTTATACCAAAATTTGATGGAGTAACACATGCTAAGAGAGAATTAAATATTAGTCATGAAATAATATAATATAATATAATATAATATAATATAATATAATATAATATAATATAATATAATATAATTAAAAACCATGCGTTAAGGAATAAACCTTATCAAGCTTATATTTTTAGTTATGAAAGATTGATAAATTAATATTTTTGTGTAACAGGAGTTATCTTATCTAATGCTAGTCTTGATGTCGCATTACATGATACTTATTATGTAGTAGCACACTTCCATTACGTTTTATCAATGGGTGCAGTATTTGCACTTTTTGCTGGTTTCTATTACTGGACACCAAAAATTGTTGGTAAAACATATAACGAATTCTTAGGTAAAGTTCATTTCTGGACATTGTTTGTTGGGGTTTTACAAACAATAATAATTTTATTTACTTTTTTAAAAATATTTATAAATCGTTTTGTGTTAAGTAATTCTATATCTGAAATTATTGCTAGAGAAATAATTGATAGTGATTCAAATGATATTGATAATAAAACTTTAGATCTTAAATTAAATAATTTACCTACACCTAAATTACCTAATCCTAATAATAATAAAATTAGATTTTAAAAATTAAAAAATATTCAAGCAGAAGCTAAGTTTATAGATATTAAAGAATCTAAAACAGATATTTTATTTAATATTAAAAATAAGGCGGGCATATACATGTTCTTTAATTTATTAAATGGTAATACATATATAGGAAGTAGTGTTAAATTAGATAGAAGATTTAGAGTACATATCAGTAATACAGGTTCAGTTAATTTACCTTTATATAATGCTTTAAATAAATATGGAATTAATTATTTCGTATTTTTAATTATACAATACTGTGATCCAGTAGAAGAAATTTGTTTAGCCTTAGAACAAATTTATCTTGATTTATATAAACCTAAATATAATATATTAAAATTGGCTGGTTCTTCACAAGGGTTTAAACACTCTCCAGATACTATTGCAAAACTAAAAAAAATGCATGCTGGTAAATTGCACCCTAGATTTGGATCTAAGGCTAGTGATGAGCAGAAACTTTTGACAAGTTTAGCTTTAAAAAAGTATTACGAAGAACATGATCATCATAGTAAAGGTAAAAAAGGTAAATTATCCTATCAATATGGAATTGGAGGAACTAAGATTATTATGAATAATGATTTTGGTAATACTCATTCATTTCCTTCTATTAATAGTGCTAGATTACACTTCAGAGTAAGATTTACAACTATCTCCAAAAATATAAATAAATCTATTATAATTAAAGGAGTTAAATGGTTTATAACAACTAAAACATAAAATTACAAAGATATAAAATATATATACATTTGTTCACATATTCTATATCTTCTATAGATTATTTTTTAGGTAGAGATATTAATTAGCCCCCAAATTTTTTATTTGTAAACATCTTTCTATTTGCTGGAAGTTCCTAAAGCTAAATCTACCAAAGAACATTAGGTATTTTTTTTTGTTTTTTAACTTAAATTATAAATGTGGAATTTTGGTAAAAATGGTTTAGATATTATTAATGGATAATCAGCAGGAAACCTAACATATTAAATAAATTTAGATCCTTAGAGACTATACGAAGGAAATTTAGATATTTTAAACAGCCCCTTTCATAAACTGTTAAAATTTGTCAGAATTAGGATAAAGGGTTAACTTTTATTATTAGTTATTTAAGTTTATCTAAATTAATAGATAGTCCAAACCAATTACAAATAATTGGTATAATTGTAATTTAACATTCTTCCCTCAACATTTCTTAGGTTTAGCGGGTAAAATTTATTTTCAATATTTTAATAAAGCACATTTTAATATAAATACACAATATTTAGTTCTTAATTTAATTATGTTATTATATTTTTGCGAAAATGAAGACACAAAAATATTAACTGATTCTATTATTTTTATTTTAAATGTTGTTCCTGTATCTATTTCTCTTAAATTTAGAAAAAATAACAATATTAATTTTCCAAATGGCCCACATATTAAACCTTATTGGTTAAATTCTCCTATTAGACTATATGACAATCCTAATTATCATAGAAACTTAATTGGTTTTGATAATAAAAAACGATCTATTATATATCAATGGATAAATCTTATTACTGGTAAAATATATGTAGGTAGTGCTTGAAATGGTTCTACTAGATTATTAAGCTATTGGACTCCTAGTACTTTACGTAGAAATTTTCCTATTTATCATAATATTAACTATTATGGTATACATAATTTTGCTTTAGCTATATTAGAAGATCTGGGTAATTCAGGTTCTGTAACAAAAGAATTCATACTCTCAAGAGAACAACACTATTTAGATATGTTATTTATTAGCTATCCTCAACTAGTTATTAATTTAGCTAAAATAGCAGGTTCTACAAAAGGTTATAAACATAAGCCTGAATTTGGATTAAATCGTTCAGGTCAATTGAATCCATTGTTTGGACGTGTTAAATCAAAAGAGTTCTTAGAAATGCAAAATCGAAATAGAAACGGTAGTAATAATTACTTATACGGTAAAATTAAAACTTCTTCTACAATAGCTAAAATAACTAAACTAGTTTATGTTTATAATAGTTCAGATATGTCTTTCATTGGAGAGTTTTCTACAGTAAATTGTTCTAAAAAACATAATATGGGAAAAGATACATTAACTAAATATATTAAAAACGGTATACCTTTCAAAGGTAAAATTTTTAGCCGTATAAAACTTCATTAATTTATTAAAATTGCCCCAGTAATATATTTCTTCATTTTTTTATCTACTTTAATCATTTTTTTCTTTAGTGCGATAAATGAGAGGTAGTAATAATAAAATATAACAAAAGTCTACCGCTTTAGGTTTCTTAAAGTTTTATATTATTTGCAAAATTGGGTGAATTGCAAGAAAGATCTGTGTGCAGGTTAACTTGCAGCTTATCTTATTACGAAGTTATATTTTTATAGAAATACAAAAATAGTAATAAGCGAGTTCAACGATTAATAGGTGAGTTACTTCAACAATAACCCTGATACAAGCGCCCAACAATTATTTAATTATAATTGATGACATAATCTGAACCCAGTAGTAATATTGGGAAATAGGGTTTAAATTCCCCTATGTTAACAAAATTGATGCCAAGAAGAATTCCAGATTATCCGGATGCTTTTGCTGGATGGAATGCTATATCTAGTTTTGGTTCATTAATATCTGTTATGGCTACTTTATTATTCGGTTATATTATTTATGATATATTTGTAAATGGTAAAGAAGTTAATAATAATCCATGGGCAGTGCCTTCATTCTTTACTTCTATCTCACAATTTGATAATGAAACTGAATCAGCTAATACATTAGAATGGTCATTAGCTAGTCCTATTCCATTTCATGCATTTAATATGTTACCAGTGCAGTCTTAAATTTTTAATAACAATGACAACAATGAATTTGTTTTTAAATTTTTAATTAAACTATATATATTTTATTTTCTTTTTATAACCCCCTTTATTTTTTATATAATCATATATTTTAATTTATAAACAAAATTATTACTATTACTATTACTATTACTATTATTATTATTATTATTATTATTATTACTATTACTATTACTATTACTTAAATAGTTATTTCACGCTTTTTAAAATTTGTTCCGTTAAACAAATAATTATTATCTTTACACCTAGAATATTTTTAATTAATATTTTAAAGTTTTAAGATAATTCTGAATATTTAATAATTCACTGATTAAAAATAAAAATTATGACAATGACAATGATAACAATTTTAGCTCATATTACAATTAAATTTTGCTTCTGGTTTTTATTAACTATTAGTATATTACATCAAATGGGTGAGGGGAGTGGGTATTTTTATATCCACAGATTTTCTTTAACTTTCATTTAACAATCTTCCTTTTTCCAAATATATTGATATTGTATTCTATTTTTTTCTTCTTTAATGATTTCATATACAATAGATTGTTCAATAATAACAACTTATATTGAGTATGGTTTACCTAATATTAATCTAGAGCATTTTTCTTATTTTTCATTTAATTTTAAATTTTATCTAATAATACTATTACTGATAGTATTAATTATTATTATTCTAGGTATACAAGTTAGGATTCTACAGACAAAACAACTGTAATTAATAATTCAACTACTTTCATTAATTCTTCCACAGAATCAGCTAATAGTACTTCTTCGGCATCTTATAGTACCTCTTCTAATCAGAATAATAAGACATTACATAAAAGATCATCTACTACTAATTTATTTTTATTTTATTTTTTAATAAAGAGGTTGAGCTGCCAATTAGGTCCATTGCTAGAAGTAAACTAATTTTTAACCACGCGTCTAATTTAAAGAATAAATTAATGGCAGTTGGTAGTGCAATAATGTTAGATGCAACTTCAATAGTAATTACAAAAATTGGATCAAATATGAGCTTTGATTTAGAAACTATAAAAAATAAATTTATTGATTTAGGATCCTCAATGAGTGATTATTTTAATCTAACTGGTAATTCTGTAACAGAATTATTAATTTTAATTAGATATATGCAATTTCTTCAATTAACTATATTATGTTTTACTTTATTTTATTTTATTTTATTTTATTTTATTTAATGAAAATATTACCTAAAAAAATTGTATTATTTATAATTAAAAATGTTAAGTTATTTAAAAAAACAGGTTTTATATTATTAATTATTTTCTTATTGTTATCAATTATAGCTGGATATTTAATTTTAAACTAATTAGATTTCTTTTTAATAAACTTTTTTGACATTTGTGAATATTATATTGATAAAAAATATAAATTATATTTTATTTTTATATTTATTTTTATTTAATCTTTTTTGTTTTACTTTGTTTTATTCATCTCATCTCATCTTATTTTATCTTATCTTATCTTATCTTATCTTATCTTATCTTATCTTATCTTATCTTATCTTATCTTATCTTATCTTATCTTATCTTTCTAAAAGTATCAAGTAACTTAAATTGATGATTTTATAAATATTAAGTACTTTAAAAAATTAAGCGTAAAGAAACATTAAAATTTAATTATAACAATGTTGATGAATATAATTCAATCTAATTTATATATAAATTCTCCTTTAGAACAATTTGAAGTTACTAGTTTATTAAGTTTAGAAGCACCTATTTTTGGTTATATTGGATTAACTTTAACTAATTTAGCTTTATACTCATTATTAATATTTATTTTAATTGTAGGTTTACATTTTATGGGAAATAATGATACTAAATTATTACCTTCTAAATGGTCTATATTATTAGAAAGTTTATTTGCAAGTATTAATTCTATGGTTAGAGAACAAATAGGGAGAGAAATTTATTTACCTTTTATTTATTCTTTATTCTTTTTCATCTTAATAGCTAATTTATTAGGTAATATTCCATACTCATATACAATTACTACTTCAATTATTGTCTCTATTGGATTATCATTTACTATATTAATTGGTGTTACAATACTTGGATTATCTATTCATAAAATTCATTTCTTCTCATTCTTTATACCTTCTGGTACTCCTTTAGCTTTAGTTCCTTTATTAGTTTTAATTGAATTAATTAGTTATTTAGCTAGAGCTTTCTCTTTAGGAATAAGATTATTTGCTAATGTAGTAGCTGGTCACACATTATTAAAAATCTTATCTACATTCTTATACCAAATGTTCTCAGGTGGATTAATTATATTTATTGTAACTTTAGTACCTTTTGCTTTATTCTTAGCTATAACTGGATTAGAATTAGCTGTATCATTTATACAAGCTTATGTATTTGTACTTCTTGTATGTTCTTACATTAAAGATGCTATTGAATTACATTAATATATAATAACTAAATAATATTTAATATTTTATTATTTTTATTTAGATCACCCTTTAATATTTTATTTATTTATTCTTTATTTAGATCACCCATTAAAATTTATTATTAATATTTATTTATTCTTTATTCTTTTTCTAAGACCATCCTTTAATATTTAATATATTTATTTTTATTATTTTAAATTATTAAATTAAAATTGTTTACTAAATTATTTAATATTTATTTTTATATTCAATAGAATAATCTAAATTTTATTATTTATTTTTTTATTAGATTATATTTTATTATATATTTAAATTATATTTTTATTTATTCTTTACTTTATTAAAAGAGAGTTAGATATCTAAAACTGGGATTAATTCTTTATTAATAATAAAGTTTAATTTTGAGAAGATTCAAGGTTACATTAAATATATTCTTTTTAACAAAATAATTTGTGGATATTCTTCAAGAAAATTTTATTTATTATTTATATAAAAAATCTAACACTTAAGTCTGTTATTGCTAATAAATAAATATGACAAAATTAAGAATCCTATATTTTACCTATAAAAATTTAGATCCAAACAGTTGAATATCAAACTACCAATTTATATTTATTTTAATATATTAAAATTATTAAATTTAGTTTATATATTATAACTAAATTAGTTCTATAGATATTCTAACTCATACAATAATAAATAAACATACAAATATGTATTAATTATATTAATATTTTTTATTTATTTAGCTGAGCCACCCAACTTCATCTAACATTTTATTTATAACATCTAATATTTAATATTTATAATTAATATTATTTATTACCTACTATTTTTATAAGCATATTCTAATATTTTTTATTTATTTAAATATTTTGTTAATTTAATAAAAATAGACGTATAAATCTAACATAAGAATATATATATCTAATATTTATTATTCATTACTATTTAGTAATACCAATTTTAGTCATGTTTCAGTAATAGTCTATCTAAATCAAATTAAATAATAAAATAAAAAGTCTTAATAATTTCGGCAAGCAGTTAGACAACTATTTTATTTATTTAAAAACTTTAAACCAATAGAAATGAAAATAAATCAAATAACAAAAGATGGGTATGTTATTAGAATAAGAATAGTTAGGATTTTTTTAATTCTCGATATAAGAATGCAGTTTCAACAAAGTAATAAAAGTTTTTTTAATAGAAGATTAATATCAACACATGAAAGAGTTCGTAAGGACTCCACCTAAAGAAATAAAAATCTTAAAAACACAAGTAAAACTTATACTGTTTATTGTTTTAATACTTTATCTATTCATTATTTTAATGTAATACAACCAAACTGGTATACTCTAAATTATAATAAAACTGTAATAAATACTATATATTAATATAGGTAATTTTATAACTTATAGTTCAATAACATAATGGTTAATGTCCAATGGTTTGTTAGTGTAAAATTATTAATAAATTAAAACATCCTATTATTCAAACTAAATTTAATACAGGTAATGGTTTAAGAACTATATTACCATTAGATAAATGGACTGATATGATTTTTATTGAAGAAATATTTAATGTTATAAAATATGGTTATAAATTTGAAATATTATCTGGTTATACATTTGATAAAGAATATATTTTCAATGATTATGTAAGTGATTTATATGAAATTAAATAATCACATTCTAAAGATGAACCAATGTATTTAATATCTAAATTATTATTAAATTCACTTTATGGTAAATTTGGTATGGATTATAGATTATTCACACACAATTTTATTGATGATAATGAATTATATGATTATATTGATAATTATACTATTGAAAATATTATTCTATTAGATAATAATAAATCTTTAATTTCTTATCTTGATGATAATAAACATAAAAATATTTTATTAAGTAAAGATTCTAAAAATAATATATCTATTGGTATAGCTTCTGTAATTATTGCATATTCTAGTATTCATATGACTCAATTTAAAAATAATAATAATTATAATTTATTTTATACAGATATAGATTCAATATATATTGATAAACCAAATCATTATAGTGGGAAAGAGTTAGGTTTAATGAAATTAGAATATATTTTTAGTGAAGCAACATTCTTAGCTCCTAAAGTTTATGGTGGTTTATATTCTGATAATAATCAATTAAATGTTATAACTAAAATCAAGGGATTTAAAAATAATTTAGATTATTATGAATTAAAATCTTTATTAATAACAGATAATTCATTATCATTACCTCAAGATAAAGGGTATAAAGATTTATCTGAAGGAAATATAACTATTAAAGATCAAGAATATACATTACTTCCAACTGAAAATAAACGTACATTAATTTTATTTTTATATTTAGATTAACCTTTATAAAAGAGATTTGAATTATAATTTTACAAATATTTAAAAATTTAGAGTTAGATACTACAAAATTGGAGTTAGATACAATTTATTTATTTTTAGTTAGATAAATAAAGTATAATAAAGAATAATAAAGTATAATAAAGTATAATAAATTGGTTACCTGTACTTAGTGCTGAAATAGTTTAATCGGTTAAAACATACCATTCATGACGGTAGAACAAAGGTTCGATTCCTTTTTTTGGCTTTATTCTCACAAAAATTTAATAATTATTTAAAATTTTAATTAAATTAATTAATTAAATATATCTATTTTAAAGGGTAAAATCAGAGATTTGAACTCTGAACATCGTCGCCACAAGACGTCATTTTGCCTATTAAACTAATCTTACCTCTTTTAATAAAAAAAATTTATTTTATTATTTTAACTTATTT
>QFEN01000815.1:0-39853 GCA_003316125.1 Auricularia polytricha
TGCACACATCCTACGGCCATTTGGCACGTCCGGGGTACAGGTTCTACGTAGGGTCTTGACTGAACTATGTGTATATTCACCCTACACAATCAAGTGGCTGCTGAGGCCCTCTACCTCACTGCCGGCGACCATGAGAATGTGGCACAATGTGTTACTAGATGTGCGGACACATACAGATGTCAAGGTCGCTTCATTCAATCCCAACAGGTCCTGGAAGCCTTCCAACTCTCTGAATCATGGAAGTATCTCAGCGAGACAGAAAAAGCAAAAGTTTGGTTTTTTCTGGACAGTGCCAAGGCATACACATTCACAACGTCTGCGGACGAATTATTTGTGAAATCCATGGAAGATCGACCATGGGCCCTAATGTCGAAAATTCGGCATTGGCAGACCAAATTCTTCTACGGGGGAGACATTGTAGAGATCAAAACAAACTTGGAAGATCTTCTCCTGCAATGCACAAATGTCTCTGAACGCAGAGACGCACTTCAGGTGCTTGCACGAGTTGCATTTTGCGAAGGCAGATTATCTGAAACCATGGATATCCTGCAGAGTGTGGTAGAGATGTCCGTGGAACAAGATTTGCAAACTGCCCTTTGGCACACCAGTTGGAAAGCTGCGGTTGCGAGTCACCAGGGAAATTGCGACCTTGCAAGAGAGCTCGTCCAAAAAAATTCTGGGCTGCTCGAATCCTTTTCGCTGCGCAGTGCTTACACATTTCTCCACCTATCTTATATATCTGCGCAGATCGAGCTCATTGCAGGCGAGTACGACATGGCCGAGTCTCACTTTACCGCCACGATTGAAGGTTGTAATATGCAAGGCAACCTGAATTTCAAAGCATTCAGTATCCGTGGACTGCATCAGTAAAACACTCAGTTCCTTACCTTCCTTATATTCAACTTACACTTTGCAGAGACGCGGTCTGTGTGTACCGAGATGGGAATGCCCCCTTGTAATTTGTACATTTTTTCACCATTCAATACTTTGTCGGACAGATTCAAAGGATGGACATTATTTTTGGAGGGTCAGTCACCATTTGCAAATATTATGTAGATTGTATATACATGTGGCCTGCAGTTATCTAGCATACATGTAAATAGTCCTTTTCACAAAGTTTCATGATGGTCATGACATAAACAAGTAATGAGAAACAAGGCCACAATGTAACATACTTAGAATCTCTATCAATCCTACGCGACCAAGTGAGAATTGGTGGGTCCGGCGGGTGGATCTTCTCACATGGAAGGCACAAGTCAGTGATATAGTATTTTCCGCCCTTATCGCAAGGGAATACAAGGTGTTTCCAGATGTCCTCCAGCCTCTCTATCGTGTTTGTGTCAACGGTGATGTATCTGATCATCCCCAGTGCCAACCACGTGTTCAATTCGTCTGCCCTGGAAAGTTATCAATAATGTTCAATCAAAACCTTTAGTAAATCAATGCGCTTGGCACACAGCTCTTCAATGTTGAGATGCTGCCTGACTCCGAACTCGCCGAGTACATTTAGAATGTGTTGATCGAACAGGCTGATAGAGACAACAGGCAAATCACGGAAAATATCTGCTTCCGGGAAATACGCTCCACCAGGTGGCCGGGATCCCAGATTTGTTGCAATCTATGGGAAACATCCTTTGCCTAATATTCTTCAGGACCACCAGGACACGATTAGAGTACGTAGAGCTTTTGCAGATGTCATGGGTTCCGTTTACCTGAAGACCCCGCGCTATTTGTCGACGCTCCAGACACAACGTTGGCGACTTTGGTGGACTCGCTCTTGAAGCCGTCCCAAAACCTGTAGGTCATACATTAGTTCCAGCAATGCATGCCCAGTCCGTGAGTTCGACGGTAATTTCTGGGCCGTAAGGACAATTCAGTATGCTTGACGTGCCGAAAATCCAACGTGCAACCCACTAACTACTGAGAGTTCGTTGTGCCCTCCCTGCTCCTCGGCACCGTATATTTGGGAACACGAATCGGGCTGGGTACTTGTCTGGACTTAGTGATCGTTGTGAGTGCTTTGTTGTCGAGGAACACAAGGGCATTTTTCACACTCGACGTGAATGTCATGGCAGCTGCTAGGAATTGGACCAAGTTGAAGGGGTCCGGGACGGGAGCTTGTATATCTTCCTTCAGCATAATCTCGATGGAAATCTGCTCGCTTGGGGTATAGATATCCTCCACTGTATATAGTTAGAGGAAGATGAGAGCAAACCTGATTGCGATTCGCCTTCAAGACTCGAGACTTTTTCCTGTAAGATAGACCGATCAAAACCGTGGACCAAGTCAAGGAATAGGCTTGACACTTATAGCCAGACAAAACCAGCGGGCTGTCGGTGACGCCGAAAACACTAGGACCCTACAAAAATAATGTCATTAGGAGTCCAGTCCTATTCTTCTCCAGAAAAAACCAGTACACCCTCCCCCCCAACGAGTCCTTCAGCGGAGAACAGTTACCCCGCACAAGTGCGCACAGCGTCCAGCCACTCAGCCAACGTTGGCCGGGATGGTTGGATACCACGAGCCGACCCACAGACATCCTATATTCCAATTCCACCACCACACGGACTCTCTGAGTCCATTGCCCAGAGCTCTAGTTCGCACTTGCATGACCCACAGCACGGTACTTCAGACGAACCAATACGACATAGTAAATCTACACACCGATATGAATAAAAACCATTCTCTGCTCGAGCGGCACTTTGGTCTTCACGTCGTGTGTAGCACGGTTGAGTGCCCAAGCCGCCTTCGTACAGTCCATGAACCCGCTGTTCTCCAAACGCTTGACCATATTTTCATAGAAAGCTTCAACAATGTGTTTTGCGACAGCATTGTCGACCTCCCACAGCGTGCCAACGACGCTCTTGAACCCCGAAAACTGGAGTCCAGCTGCAAGATGGATGACTTCGCCGGGCGTCTCCTTATCGCCGACAAGAACGCGAACTCAGCGTGCGGAATGTCTTTCTCCATGATGTCGAGCAGCATGAGATTTCCATCCTTCATGACGAAATGAGAATTGTAAGGCTGGTCCTGGTCCTGCTTGCCATGACAAGCGAGGTGCACCCAGGTGTTCTGTTCCAGAGCTTCGAGTGCACCTGCTCGTGTGGCTGCGTCATCAGAAAGAGTAGAACGATTGGCCGTCGCGGGGACAAACTTATGGACAAGCTCGAGCACACTGTCGACAGCCAAGAGCGCCTTGCCTTTCCCTCCACCCGGTTGACCCTGTCCGATTGCCACAAAGGACGGAGGCACATGCTTCTTCATCATCTGCCTAGATCTAATCAGAGCCGAAAGCGTCGGCGTGTAAGAGCATGTGTAGAGATCCTCCAGGCACGGCTCCTTCCCAGAGCGATCTGCCTTTATTTGAAAGGGGTGAGCTGCGTGGAGAGGAATAGATGTGAAAACCGCGGTTGGACACAACCAGATTCGAGACCCGCGCTTTAATTTGAGGACATGCTCGAGTACGTTGACGATGGGTAGCATGATATTGTCCCATATTATCCGCAAGAGGACTATTAGGTCTTTCCTCGACTCCGTTATGCCCATCTTAGATGCTTGCTGTATCGCCCTGGCGAAGCGACCCTTGAGATTCTCCAGATCTGTGAGAGTGACAGACGACAAAGGAATATGATGGGGCTCTCCTGACGTCAGGACAATGATGGCACTGCATGAGTGTTTGCTAGCAATGAGAATGACGACCGGGCCATGGCGCGCTGCCGCTTGCAAGTCTTCATATGAAGGTGGGAGCAGGAACCGCGAGAAACCTTGAAGATCACGTATCTTGGCAACTACAGCTTCCCATTGTGTTGTAATTCTCCTGTACTCTATTTCTACTACTTGAGCTGCAGCTCTGTCCATGATGGTTACAGAACCCTGAGCAGCGTTGGAAACGCGCTTGCTCAGCTCCGAAAATTCGTGGGCTAGGTGTGGATGTCCCAATTCGAGGTCTTCAACTGGAGTCTTGATTCGAGAGGCCAATGACCACTGTTGGCCACGGCCCTGCTCCACCAGTTCGACTGCGTGTCGTAGGTTGTCACGGCGTATGGCGCACGATGCTGCATCTACAGGTAGTGATCTTGCATAATGGAAGGCAGCGGCAGCTTCGTGCCGCGAAGTGGTTGATGATCGTGTTGCCAAATGAGCATCCAGAAGCTCGAAAAATGTTGAGTACGCCTCCAGTGCGGATCCATCGCCATACTTCTCCGCCGCAAAAGTCCAGTTATATGCTTCGATGATGCGGCTTGGAAAGCCATGAGTGGGATGTCGTGATGCGAGTCTGAAGTTCTCTACAGCGAGTGACAGATCGGCAGGCTTGTACTGCATGCAGTATCGAGACATATAGGCCGCCCGGAGCCTGAAATAAGAGCAATGTCTGTCAGGATGGAGTGGTGGCAAAATCTCCAACGATGCTTGGCAGAGTCGAATGGCCTCTTCGACATCTTCATTCTTCCCGGTTCGCGTGAAACGAGAACAGAGCGCCGAGCTCAAATTTAAAAGATTTCTATGGCACTCTGGATCATTACGCGTTATTAACTGAAGGGATTTACGATAGAGATCAATGGCCTTGTTAAGATCCTCGATGAAATGCAATGTGTCATATCTGGATTTGAGCGCGAGGGCAAGGTTGTTAAGCGTGGTGTCACGATGCGAATGCCCAGGTGGGTTTAACACCAGTGCCTCGCGATGGAGGCTGACAGCTCGGTTGATGTCATCAACCCAACCGCGTTTGTTGAAACGGGTGCAGAGGGCGTCCCCTAGGTTGCCCAATGACAAATAACGAGATTTGTGCCCAACGGGGCACAGGAGCAGCACTTCTTCGTGTAAGGAGATGACCTCATCGAGGTCATGAGATTTTCCTTGGTGATAGAAGCGGGATTCGAGTGAGAAGGCCAAGTTATTTAGGTAGGTACCAGGGTCAGAATGTCTCTTGAGGCACAGAGAAACAGCTTCACGACGAAGTTGTATGCTCTCATCTAAGTCATGAATGCTGCCACGTTGTTCAAAGCGTATGCTGAGAACCCATGAAAGTTTGTCAAGTGCTCTTGGACGGTGTTTCTGATCCAGAGGACAGAGCTCAAGCACGACTCGTTGAATGTGGATGCTTTTGTCAGATGAATCAATTGGAAGTGCGTTGCATTCGCCGATAACATGGTCAATTGCACTGTCTGCGCCCTTGCTACGAAGGTAGGTGCCCTCTGGACAGAGAGGCAGTAGCTCGCAGCACAGTTGAACCGATTCGTGAATGTAGACGGCAGTGCGCTTCTCGCTGTAGCGCCAGTTCAATGCGAAAATGAGATGATGGAGAGATAATGCGTGTTCGAGATGGCCCTGCGGACGCAATGCAAGGGCTCCGCGGAAGAGGGAAGTGGTGGTATCAATGTCTTGATGATCGTTTTGAATATGACCTCGAAGGCGGGCCCACGCGAGGTTGATGAGAGCTGCTACGTGATCAGGATGGTCTACCGGACAGCGGGCCAGAACCAACTCGAAATGCTGCACGGCATCGTTCAGGTGAGAGACCGTCCTGCTGGTCCTGTATTTGGCATATTGTGCGTGGCCCGCATCTGTGTCTCGAGCAATCTCGCAGTCTACAAGGGACTACAGTTGGTGTTCTGTCAGCAGGAGCTAACAGCAGAGGTCAGTGTCACTCACGTCAAATAGTGCGCCGTCCTGATTACCACAAGCATGTACAACAGTGGCCTTCAGTGTGAGCGAAGGATTGACACCACGAATGGATGCGAAGGACAGTTCTGTGGGATGTGAGTAGATACACATGAATGAAAAGTAGGTTACTCACCGAATGGCTCATCTCCACGATCGAGCAGTACATTCCGCGATACTTCAAGTTTTCCAATGACTTCTCCGTTGCCTAGCATTCGATCGACCTCATATGACGCTCTGATATCCACTGATAATGCAGGTGATGCCTGTGATCTTTAATTCGAAGATCAGTCTCGAATTGCGCTCAAAAGTTTCTATGGACTTTACATAGTCACGGTATCTCCCCATGCTACAGAATCATCGGATGATAAGACTCTGACGGCTGATTTCCAGCGTCTCCTTGAGTCGACATTGATGGACACGTAAATTCCCGCGGACATACGCTCAGAAGGGATTTGAAGATTTTTTGCGCTAATAACCGCCACAGAGCGAGAGGATCACAAAAGGGATACCAAGGTGATACAGAGTAACTTACCTTCAAGTCTGATATATCGGCCTTCCCAACTTCCGGGGATGATGGTGCAATGCCGCATAATAACAACGAGGATGGAAGATGAGCTTAGTACTGGGTGGAATAAGTGGTAGGACAAGACAGAGGGTGGGGATATGGGGACTGTTGATGGAGTTTAGCTGAGAGGGAGAGGAGAAGAGGTTGAGGGTTTAGGTGATGCTGCACGTGTATTTCTATGCTGAGGGCTGTTCAGCACGATAGACGCTGGTATATTAGATTAAGCGCTGAGACCGCAGGTAACCGAGGGTTGGCGAGATGACCTGTGCTAGGGAAGTGGGGAATGTCAAGGTCAAACACCTCAGCGAAAGTGCCAAGGTCATGTGAGACTCTTAACGTCCTATGATGTTTGCTACTCTTGGACTGAGTGGTACGACTCATTTAGCACGCTAAGGCAAAATGGAGCATCGGGTGTATTTCGCGAGGTAATATGAACAACACAAACCGGTGAAAACAATGAAACGATGAACACAGATAAAGCCGAATGACTATGAGTATGAGTACGATTGAGCTGACAGTGCCATGGGGGAAAGGATGATCGAGAGCGTGATGGGAATAGCAGGGACGGTTTGCGAGAGTATGAGTCGTATTCGGATGATATGGCTGAATGCAGTAGACAATACAACGAGTGACGAAGAGAGTGACTGCGACCTGGAACAAGAGTCAAAAGCGACAATTAGTAGTACATAGGTCTTTATAATACCTGGGCAGTATGTCTATCGCTGAATGAGCCGGCGTGTTTTCCTGAGCAGTACTACCCAGCAAGTGTCGCCCAGTCCATTTCTTGGTTCGAACTTCGTCCACTTTCCACGGATGTCGAGAGAAAGAAAAAGAAGCAAGCCACCCATTCCAGTAACCTTCGCCGAATTCGACGAATCTCTTCGTCCTAATGTCAGCAACAACCTAGCTAAGCTAGATCTGAGAGTTCCCGCGAAGTTCCAGAAGGAGAGAAACAAATAGATTAGCGGAAAAACAGATAAGAACAAAAGCAAGGAACAAAACTACAAACGGATGCTAGTGCCAATCATAGTTGAAGGTCCGTTAGTCCCGGAAGAAGATACTACCTCCAAATAAGTACATCTTCCCCCAACTCACATCCTCAGTACATGCAGCTTGTTCTTCTACTTTTCACGCGACTACCGCTTCATCATCAAGACCATCCAATACACAGAATGCAAGTTCACTCTCCGTGTTCTCAACCAGTACTGGGAGCACATACCGTTGGGGGGACGAAGTATCCATTTTCTCCCATCATCTTCAACGTATCCTCAAGTCCTACAGATGAAGTGTCTTGTCTTATGAGCCCATCAACATCTGGAAAACGCGCCGTTACGGTGCTCTCGTGATAATATCACTTTCAATCGAGTGGGATACTTGGAACGAGCTGCAACAGGCTGCGTTTTCAAAGGTGACATCATTATGCATCTCGCTCAGAAAATTCCGCCTGACGTAGACAGATTGCTCAAGCAATACATATGCATTGATGTGACAGCAGCATATCTAGTATGATGTGACAAGGTGCTGAAACAAGTAAAGTAGTGGTTCAAAGCACGAATTATGGATTGTCGCGTCGACTACTGTACCAAGAAATTTGAAACGGTCGGGACAGCAAGGCCACGCAAACGACAACGGAGAATGGGGCAACAAAGAACTAATGAGGCGCAATGAAACTGTATACCAGTGACTTGCTAGACCAGTATAACAGTCCAACGCAACTCTACAGTGATGACGGGAATGCTTCTTCAATATGTGAGCAAAACTTTGAATCATCCGGGGAGCAAGAAACCTGGCGAGCAAGGTAACTTGCTGTAACATCCACTCATCAATCTTCTGTCAAATACTCGCCAACCTTCTCCCAAATACTGCTCTGCATTTGGTGCCAATCAACCTTCCTTTTCTCCTTACAATCCTTGCACCACTCGTCCGTCCACTCAATGTTTATCAACGCCGCTAGTCCACACAGTGGGTCGTACCGATACCGGGTCAAAATACCAGAGTCGTGCACGAGCCGAACCCACGCCTCGCGTCTTGCAGTGATCAAGAGGCACTTGCTATCCGTGCTGGCAGAGGCGGTAGGGCACAGTGCAGACTTCTCGTCGGAATTTTCAGATGAACTTGAGATTCCTTCGCCATCGCCGGATGGCGTACCACGGAGGTTTTGGCAAACTAAGGTAGGATCCTCACGCACTGCTGCCTGCGCCCACATGTCACTCAGATACTCTCTCATCCGTACAAGGCGCAACATATCCGCGTGGCCAATTTGCTCCGATTCCTCAAGCTTGTCCAAACCGAACCCAGGCATCCTTGCCATATCATAGAACGCAGGCTTCAACAATCCATCAATGCCGCACGTCCGTGCGAGGGCAGCCGTCTCTGGAGCATCGAGGCGCGGCTCTGGCTTGGCAGATAGCTCTTCCAGGTTGTACGGCCAGAGCGCTTCCAATTCCTTCACGAGCCATACCCGATCGGAGTCAAAAGAAAGCGATGTCGCTGCGCGAATGAGGGACATTAGGGTGGGAGGCTCGATGACGTAGCGGTAATCTCTAACGCATTCGTTAGCAGGGACAAATACGAGACCAGATGTCAATATGACCGACACCTACCCAGGATTTGCATAAAACATCAGCAGCGTCTCAAAATCTATTGCTTTGAGCTTGCCACAAATATTGAGTTTAATCTGTTCAAGTTTGTCACCGGTTTTTCCTTTATCGAGGATTTTGGCTGCAATGCGTTTTGAATGCTGGGCAAGCCACGATTGATGCACCCTGAAGCGTATACCATCAAGTTCAATGACAGCATTTCCGTCTGATAGCCAAAAACGTTCATGATTACGAAGTTGTTCAGCAAGGCTGTCTTCTTGTGCAGGTGTAGCCCTTTTCTTGGTGGGCTCCGGGGTCACTTGGCGTTTGCGTTTGCGCGATGTGCTCTTTACTGGGTCATTTGGGGTAGTGGGGACCGCTATTGAGGCTAGATATTGCGCGAGTGCTCCCTAGATACAGGAACATTATTCGCTGGTTGGTGCCTTTCAAGTCTTACCTACATCGGAGCTTTCAGGACTACTCCAACGGGGACCTCTGAGTCGAGGACGATCCAGGCTGCGCATGAGGCGCGTTTCTGGAGACTTCTGAATCTGCTTGACTGCTTGATCAAAAACTACAGTTTTATCCCCTCGATGTACGATCTGTTATCGCCTCGCGGTTCGGGAAAAGATGAGTCCCGTGATTTTGAATGCGAATGACTTTATAATTAAGAGCGCGCCACCCATACGTGTCACGTGATCGTTTCATTAAGCGGTATAGCTGTGGTGGGGCATTTTGCAAAGTCGGAGATGCGGCGGGGGGACACAGGTGTCCCTCTTCAATATGCAGGTGGGTTGGGCAGCTAGTCTCAACAAGATGTGAGTGAGAAGTCATCGAAACGAATTGAGCGCCCGCAGATGAGTCATTATCACCCATTATATTGCGTTGCTATCATCTCACAGACTGGATTTTTTTTCCTATACCAAGAAAGGTTAGTCTGGAGGCTGCCATTCGTATGTTTGAAATGGGTGGGGCGCGAGGTTGGGTTGAGTTGTATGCCAATAAAGAAGAAGTTCTTTTGATTGTGATGGGTGGCTGGCTGATACAATTATATGGAGAGCAAGAGTGATCTGGGTTCCAGCTTGCTCGACAATTGCAACTTATCAGCTTCGACCAAAAAGGAATTTGTTTGGCTTTCTCCCCGCGATCACTTGGACTATTCAGCATTGAATTATGGAGTATACTTAGTCTTAAGCGGTCTTCTCCCAGCTCGTCCCCCCTACGCCAACCCCGTGTAACTCAAAATAATTGAACACTAGTACTCTGTCCGATACGGCCTCAAGTCGGTTTGCAGCGTCAGACATCGTAGCTAAATAAGGTCAACATAACTGGTTAGTAGACTGCTCTAAACATCGACGACCTCGAGCTCGGTATAGAGAGGAACAATTGATATTCTAGCTGCGTGGAGAAAATATTTATGGGGATTGAAGTCGAGCTGTATGCTAATGAAGAAGTAGTATTATTTTTTGGTTGTGACGGGTGGCTGGCTGATACATAGACCACTCTAAACATCAATGACCTCGAGGGTAGAAAAATATAAACTTTCGGAGTTCGGAGTCGAATGGGCCAAATAAATTCTATCATTGTCGATCCATATATCATCTAAATGGTAAGCATTGAACACCCTGTCCGACACGACCTCGACGTAAGGCAGGGACGCCGTCAAGATCTCCTCGGGCGTGCTAGAAAACTTACTGGTGTCTGCCACAGTTGGCTCTTTCACCACTCGTCCTAGACCTCGCCTGTTCGTCACAGCTAGCGGGCTGAAGTCCATTATACGCAATCTATACTCCCTAGGACCCGAGTCTTGCGTGCGAACCGAGAATGCATGCAAAACTCGATTCCCACTAAGGTGAATCATGTCATTCCAAGTGTGCTCGAAAATACGAGTATTTGATGGGCCCCAACGTTTCCATGGTATTGGTGCGGCTACTGCCATCCCGTCAAGATCAAGAAAAATCCTCGTGGAAATGATGTACATGAAACTCATTTCCAGTGGGTATGCGGTTATGCATAGTAACTGGTGTTTGGGGTCTGAGGTGTATATCGTTTGTTGGATTTGGATTTGTGGGTGTGAGTTATACAGTTTATCATCCAACGGAAGGAGGCTTGTGCGTGGCAGTGACATGGGCATCAAAAAACACCCCAGCAATTGTGGCATCTGGGACATATCCTCGATTGAATAGAGATTCAATTCGTCGGCGAGAACGAGCAACCTATTGTTTCCAAGGAAACAAAAGTTTGTGTGCTCTTTGTCATCGCTGAGGAAGCACTAAGATGAAATTGAGAATTAACTGTAGAGTCTTTTAACTGTTTCTGACCAAGGCTCACATTGGATATCGTTGAACGTCGCCAGTCCCAGATCTGCAGCTGCCACAACTCGCACGATGTCCATTGCAAAGCGATGTGCCTCCCAAAACACTTAAGTGTTGCACTATTTGTACAAATGCGGCGGTCCCCGTATTCAAGCAGTACCGAGATAAAAAGTCTGTGTCCAGCAGCTTGGGGGTGGACAGTATCACCATCCAGGGCTCTAAGGTCAATGTAAAGCGTATCATCAACAAGACAATACGCGACGGCAATCAGGTTTTGTGCTGGGTCCATGAGCACATCGAGCTTGGTTGAGTGGGGAACTGAAGTCACTGAAATCGATGTTCTTTTTGACCAGTCACGCGCGACTATTTTTTGTGAGGGCTTTGGTAGTATTTGAATGATTGCGGCTACATTTTCATATTTGTCCCACAAGCAGAGATGCCCATCGGCAACGGATATGTTCGCAAAGTGCAATTCGTTTGGTATATAGACTGTTTCGAAAGAATGGAGGTTAACCTTGAACCATGCGTGGGCTTTGTCCCTCAACAGTTGTAGGCGCTTGGAAATAGGTGTGTGATCGTCCGTGTTGGGGACGGGGAGCAATCGTTGGCCACTGAGTTCGACGATGTACTGGAGCTCGGATGATGACATGTACGTCTGGCGAAGGGCCTTGCATACCTGCAAGAGAATCGTCAGTATAAAAGCCCATCTAGAACAATAGTTAACATCGACATAAAATCATGGCTCACAGATGTACAACGAAGAATATCTCGGCAAGGAAGAAATTTCAGGATGTAAAACCGCAGTTCTTCAGCGAGAGAGAGAAACCTTGCTTTGCACTTCGATTCGTGGTCCATTCTCTCCACAATATGAATGTGAGATGGGCAACTAGTCTCGACCAAATACGAGCGAGAGGTCAATGAAACGAATTGAGCGTGTCACTTTGCAAGTTGCAAGTTCTTGCCGGTGGGCCAACAGCTCGTTCGGAACGTAATTTTTTTTTGGTCGAGACAATGCTTACGCCTTGCCAGCTGGGAAACACGTTAGGTGAAGAAAGTCAGGGATCTGGCCACTGCCAGATTTCTGGCGCAGTTCAGCTGACTTTAAACCCCGCTCGATTGCAACCACCCTGTAAGCCCACCCCACCACAGTGCCCGCTGTGCTTCCCATGTGCCTTTCTCACATGACCCCTGCCTGTACTACCCCATTTCCTAGATATCCTCTGTGAATGACTCTCTATTCACGCAGGTTTTAGTTTTCCGAGCCCATATCTGCCATTAATGGAAACTCAACGTGCAGCATATAAATATGGGATCGCGTTGGTTCTACTAGGTGCTGGTGCGTTCTTCTCTACCCATCAGATTTCTACTAGTGTCAGATTTTATTATCACCTAGTGAGCCATAGAGCCACCGTGCAGACAATGAATCACGATATACCATGCGCACATGATGAGTGTCACTGTTCAATGAACCCATAGTGCACGAGATTTGGTGCACCGTATCTGCAGCAGGTTCAATGTTGAGGACGAGGGCTCAGTTTACTTTACGGTTGGAAGATGTACATGCCGTTCTTTCCGAGCCAGCGTATAGTCTATGGTGGATTGAATCTGTGCCACAATTAACTCCTCGCTGACTCACCAGAAGGAATAACTGTACATGTCTTCTAGATTGTACAAAAATAGCGGGAACCTGGCGGTCTGTTCACGCAGATCATTCTCTGCCGACAATTTTTCTCGCTGTCTTCACTCGGAGTCTCATGCATGGATCTGCAGCTGGTGCTCCCAGCCCCGATGATGCTAGATACGCGATGAATATTGAAGACCAAGTCCAATCCTCCTTCGCCTAATCAATTCACAACATCGGAGAGCTAATCGAGGTGGTGCCCGCATGTTGGATGCCACTTTACTGCCAGGCCTTTTCGAATGAAACAATGTCATGATGATACACTAAAGTAAAAGTAACACTAGAAGTGACGTATGATATCTTGAACTAACCGGCAATATAGTACATCCACATCTGCAACTGAACTCAACGAAAAAACCTGATTTGCGAAATGCCTTGAAAATTCAGTCAATCCAACCTCCATCCTTGTGTGCGAGAACATAACATAGTCGTCTGCCTTGGTGGAAGATTCAGAAAAAATTCAGTGCTCTGCAAAACGGAGACGTACACACTGAAGATGTGACTGGCTAGCGTTTCAATTTAATCATGTTAGCATAGAGGAGTTCTCTTTGCATCTTGTAATTGAGAAGAGAGACGGGAAGAGAAACCTCATTGCGACCTGCGGCGCGAATAACTTCCTTATCTTGCTCTGTCATCACAGTCCTTAAAAGCAACTGGTTCTGGTCATCGGCCCGGATATGCAAGTTAAGACACCTATACAAAGTAATTATGAGCTCTGCTTGTTGAAAATAACAATATGTTCTCAAAGCACCCACTCTATACACGTCGCAGAGTCCATAGGTTTCTCGAATTTATTTCCCGTCACGGCAGAGGAACATAGAAAGGGCTCGCGTTTCCTCGCGGTGTCAAGGATAGAACTGGAAATATGAAATGCAGCGGTGGTTGAGTTCTCTGTATAATTGAGGAACTCGATGAGTCCAACGGGATCTTTGCCGAAACCTGCTGCGATGGACTCTGCTCGAGCTTTGTGCCATAAGCCCAGTCGCGTCGCCGTAAGGGGAGGGTGTGTGTTCGGATCCCACGCAGAGATGGTGTTGACTTGCACCATCCCTTTAAGCTTCTCCGCAACGGCCCTGTTATTGAAATACAGTGCCGCAAAGTCAAGAATCGCAGTTGGCTCAATGGCGATGTCAACACGGGCCATGAAAGGCACATCGAATCCGAGCCGTGGATTGTCGAGCAAACCACAGTCATAAATGATGGCGACTTTGAGGTACATCATGAGCGTGATGTTTCCACAGAACATTCGTACGAATTTCAGGGCCCCCGAGGAGCGTTCAACGTCATGACATGCTGATTTGTGAGTGGGCCTGTCATGGTATGCGATTCCGGGTCGGGAGTGAGGTCTCTGTGTGTGATAATCGTAAGGATAACACTCACCAATGTTTCTTTTGACACTATCGCATGGAGATGCGTAAAGTTACAACGTCAGCCCCTCTGTTTTGTCCCAGTCGCAGATCTTACCTCTTTTGAGCAATACCAGACGCCCTTACACTAAAAAACATGTGATGAGCGCCTGTGACAGGTTTAGATATATCAACCACGAGCACCTTTGAACATTTCAAAAGCTTGTCCAATACTTTTTGACACTGCGTACATTGTACGCCGAAAGTCTTCACATTCCGTTTGATCAAATCGCTGGGAGTTGCTGTGGCGCGGAAAATATCGTCACGGTCTGGATGAGTGACATGGAGATGGACGATCTCTCGAGCCGGGGGGTTGCCAGCCTGGTCTGTCATGTTCTCGTCAAGATGAATGTGGTAGTGAGTTAAGGGGTAATGTCTATGTAAGGTAAGACAATGAGGCAACAATAAGGCGCCCATCATCAACAAAAGCAACGCTATCATATAATCACATACCACACCATAGAATCAGTAAAATAGGTACCAGATAGTACATACGGGTGCCAGGTTTGCACGTACCTTTAAATGTGCAAATATGTGACTGTTTGCATCAATGCTCGTTAGCAGGATGGTACGGTATGAATGAGATTTCACGGTTTGCATGCAATTCTACACTATGTATGTAATTCTACGCTATATGTGCGTTTTCACGCTAAATATGCAAATTTACAATATGCATGTGAGGTCCCTCATTAATGTCCCGCAGCTATCATAGCATCAATGCAAGGTTAGTAATTCACACTTGTCATCACACATGAGATATAAATGATGAATCTAGTTCCGTTTACGAGCACGTTGTAGTACAAATCAGTGAATATGAACAAGTCCGAGTAATACTGTAGTGCGAGTCAACAAGAATAACAAGTCCCAATGAGGTACACAATTCAGCGTTTTCGACGAGCCTTGCCACGCTTGCCAGAAGCCTTGGATTTGGCAACTGGCGGAGGAGTCGAAGGTGGAGGAGTCAACCTGTCGTCCTCGTCCTCATCAGCATGGCGGGAACCTTGGGGTGAGCTTTGCGGTGGTGTTGGCTGATGCTGTTGTTCAGAGGGTGGAGGTGAAGGATGCCGCTGTTGTTCAGGTGGTGGGGGCAAGGGACGCCACTGTTGTTCAGATGGTGGGGACAGACGCTGACTAGAGGAACGTCCACGTGAACGATCGGGTGAAGGAGATTGGCGTTCTGGGGGATTGTCGAGGAAGCCATCCAATGTCATCAGAATCGGAGTCGTCAGATGCTGCAGCTGCATGTCGGCCATTCTTTCTCCTTGAGGTCTGGGTTAGCCGAGGCGCCACCCTTTTGACATATTAAAATGAAAAGTTGAGTAAAAAAATGAACAAACTTTGTCCAGTAGTCGAGGGTCTCTTTCACCCAAGGATGATCGGTCTGTTTCAGTGAGTTGACAATCGACATGTACAACTCGTAGAGATCGAGTCCGGTGACTTCTGATGTCCACTGTTCTGCGGACGATAACGAGATAATCAACTGGACAAGGCTATGTATCAGCATCATAATGTAGATAAAATAATGTTGTACCTGGATAGCAGCATAGGCAATAGCAGGGGCGGAAGGTTCCGTCATGCCGTGAATGATGCCTTTAGGGTGTTTGGTGCCTTTGCGTGATGTTGGATCAAGTGCCGTGAGGGGTCCCGTGAAAATAGCTCGGAACGTCTAGAAGAACACGAATGAGAAGGTCATAAAATTAAAGAGAATCGTACCCGTTCGAGAGGCTTGCCACGCAGAAACCCCGTGCGCTTCAGTTTCGGGTCAGCAAGTGATTCGTCGTATAAACATGAGGGAAGTTTTTTGAATGATGGCGGTCTCTTCTCGCCATTGATAATACTATTCATAAATGCTCTGTAATAATGTGTAAATGAAGGTGAAAAGTGAAATAAATAGCGTACTGGGGGTCTTCATCAAATTTCTTGATGTCGACCATAGGACAGAGTGCTCGCGCAGTAGATTTGTGGTGCCACCCACGGAGTGACTTGGATTGTCCTTTGACAATTGGAGGGTCCAATGCAGCCCCGGATTTTGAAGGGTCATCAAGCAAAAATGAAGGACAGAGGTCCTTCAGCTTGCAAGTGTCTTCAGCGCGCGCCAGAGAAGCAGAATGTCGAAGCTAGACATGAGGCGTGACTAAAAATAGGTGCATATAAGCGCATATATCCACTTACTGCATTGATAAAGTCTTCTAGCTTGGCTGGGTCGTCCTCAAAGCTGCCCAGTGTTGCACTGATGTTAGGAATGCGCTTGATGAAGTCGCGAAAAACTTCAACGCGATATAAGCGGTCCCTACTGGAGCAAAGATGAGCATATACTAACCACCAAAATTAAAACTTACGATTCTTCAGGTGTTTCGGCTTCATTGAGAAGTTCTTCTTCATGATCGGCCCTGATCCCATCATGGAATACAGCGCCGATGTCCACAAAGGGATCATGGAGCAGTGGAAAGGCTCTTGCGGCCTTCAAAAAGGGATCTAGAGCATCACTATCTCATATCAGCGCCGCGGCTACCTATCGAACTATTTGAAAATCACTTACGTTCTTTTCCTTTTCCGATTGCCTTGCAGGTTCTCCAAGCTGTCAAGGATGGCCCTCATGCGATTAGGGCCTGGGACATCGGGAGGAGGAGATGAAGACGACGTCGAGGGCATGATGGAGGTAAGGGTTAGGGCAAGGCCGCCATTGGGGAATTGATAAGGATTGGAGTGAGATGTTGTGTGGGGTAAGTCATGTGATGTGATGGGTCATGTAGACGCGTCAACTAACATTGAAGTCTAGCGCTGTCGGAATTTGCCGGCGGACTTTAAATAGTCACGTGATCTTGTTCAACCAAATTTTCGAACTTCTCATTCTTGTTCTTCAGTTAGTACCACTGGGCGTCCGCTCATTCCAGTCGCCGATACGAGCACTACGCATGGCTCCCCTCAGTGGGACACTTTCAGACGCCTAGGCTCTGATCCATGACCGTCCGCCGTTATCTTGCGCGTCTAGGTCCCTGAGCACCAGGGCGCTCTGGGAACACTCAAAAATTATTTTACTTTGTTTTGACTGCTGTGGGTGAGGGCTTTGCTGCGGTGGAGGTCTCCGCGTGGGCTCAATGACCCTGCAGCAGTCAATGTACTAACTTTATCTTTTATTCTAGTCTCATTTTTGCTTTGGGCGCCCTCATAAGGCCAGGATATTGAAGGTGTGTCTTTCTAACCCTAACCCTAATCCAGCCACTTATATACTATACAGATCAAATCGGTCCTGCCGACTTGGGTAGACCGTGCGCATTGGCTTTGGGAAGGCGGACAGTGCTCCTGTTGCCCCTGCCAAGGGCACGACTGTTACGAACTCTGGCGCCACGTCTCCTAGTGGTTTGAGTAAGGCCAACAGCCCTGGCCTTAGTGGATTGGACGCGCAGCTGCAGTCTACGCCTACTCGTGCGCTGTGGATTGGGTCTATTCCGAGCACTACGACGCCTGCGACGATCTTGAGTGTTTTCAGCCCTTATGGACCGATCGAATCTGCGAGGGTGTTGACGCACAAAAATTGTGGATTCAGTGAGTGTTGAGTGCCGTGGGGTGTTCTGATGTTAATCATCTGGGTAGTCAACTTTGAACGTCTGGATGACGCTGTGCGTGCCAGGAAGCGTCGGAGCCACTATCCACGCTCTTCGCAGCGTCAAGGGCGCGTCTACTATCCCAGCAGACCAGTCGTTGTCCGGTGCGTCTCTGATGATTTGGTTGTTGATTTCAGGGGGCCGGGCTTATGCTCCGCCCTTGTTGCTTGATCAGTTTGGTAACTATGTGGTTCAGTGAGTGTATCGTTTGTTTTTTCCACAACATTGATGACCGAGCGACCATCAGGTGTTGTTTGCGTTTCGGGGCTCCTGCCAACGATTTCATCTTCGATGCAATGGTCGATCATATGTGGGAGATTGCACAAGGTCGCTTCGGTGCACGCAGTATGAGAGCGTGTCTTGAGAGCCCTCATTCGGTGTCTGATGTTGAGTCTTTCTCCCGTACTCAAATTTTATTTACATCCTACCTACCCTTCTGTACCATGTGTACCATGGGATATACCAAATTCACTCGAGTAATCTCACCTGCAGTGTGATCAGTACTGGCACACGTCTGAGCCTCCAGCCTTAATAGCCTGTCTGTTTTGACTAGCGCATCTCCACACAACGCCTCCCTCTCATCTCATTCTTCAGCCCTGTCAATTAAATTTGACTCTGATGGACGACCTTACCTGTTTAGGTTGCGGCAAGACATTTTCTTCTCAGGAACGTCTGAGCAGTCACGAGGCTCAATGTGCTGAACAGCGCGAGCTTGGAATTTGACACAGTTTCGGACCGTGGCCCTATCGTCAAGCGCTCATCTTATAGCACTATCATCTGCAGGTGAGTTTTCACTCTGTCATCCATGCCCTCAACTCACAAGTGCTCAGGGTGTGGGCGCTCTTTTGATGACAGTCGATCCCTCTCTACACACAAACGATTCTGTAAAAAGGTCATCAGCGCTGCCTCTGATACACTCAAGAAACGACGCCATAATATTGAAGTCCAAGAAGCTGCAAAGGTTCAGCGCCGAGAAGAGGAAGAAGATGCTCAACACAGGCGAGAAGAGATTCGAGAGAGTACCGCTGAAGCCGAGGACAACATACCTGTTCGTACCGCACTCTTTTAGCCCTCTCTAATTACTGAATCGATATACAGCTTCCTCAACCTGCAAGCCCTTCACCTCCTCCCTTCCGTCCCTCTGGACGGCCAGGCCGCCGGATTCGTTTACCCAAGCGCTTTCGAGATGAACAGCCTCCCCTTGTGGCTGCCGTTCTCCCGCAGCCCCCTGATGATGCACTCCAAGTGGAACCGGCTGATCCTATCCCTCTAGCAGATGCAGACAATTCCACCATACACACGGATCCCAATCACTATGGCATCTATCGCACTTATCACGGCAATCGCCCTACTCACAGTCCAGATGACCTGGTGTCCCTGGCGTCTATCTCTGATTCGCCTATGTTTGGAAGACAGCGCGAGCAGATCGGTGTTCGGCCCTGGTGGTCTGGATTTGGGTCTTCATTGCAGGTTGTAAAAGACAACTACTTTGCGCCATTTCTCAACATCACGACTTTCCTGTTGATGTGCTGGTTTTATAGCGGCTCTAATATGAAGTCATTGGCGGAACTGGATCGCCTCATCAACGAAGTGATCCTGGTGAAGGAGTTTGATAGGGCTGACCTTCAAGGTTTCCGTGCTGCCAAGGAGGTCGAGCGCTTAGATAACTACCATGGTGACCCAGACGACATTCGCTCATCGTTCTCTGGAAGTGATGGTTGGCAGGAGACAAGTGTGAAGATCCGTGTCCCTGCAGATGGAGTCATGCACGAGTCGCTGGAACATGCACCAGAATTTTCGGTTCCCGGTCTATTTTACCGTCGTCCTATTGAAGTCATTAAAAATGCATTCCACGAAGCATCGGCCGAGCACTTTCACTTCACGCCCTTTGAACAACACTATCGCCCCAGTCCCGATGCACCCCCTCAACGTATCTATTCTGAAATCTACAGTTCTCCCGCAATGCTTGAAGAGCATGATCGTATACGCTCTCAACCACGTCAGGATGGGTGTACCCTGGAGACCGTAGTAGCCGCCATCATGCTTTGGTCTGACTCTACCCATCTTGCCAGCTTTGGGACCGCATCTCTTTGGCCGATATATTTGTTTCTCGGAAATCAATCAAAATATATACGAGGGAAAACGTCTGCATTTGCTGCGCATCATATTGCGTATATACCCAAGGTAGTTATATAATAAATAATCATCGTGTATTCTCTGAATCATTCACTAGCTTTCCGACACGATACAAGACTTTTATCGTGATACTTTCGGTAAAGCCGCTACAGCACAGGTTCTTACGCACTGTCGCCATGAGCTTATGCAGGCCATCTGGCTACTTCTTATGGACGATGACTTCATGCATGCCTATGAATTTGGCATCGTAATTGAATGCCTTGATGGAATTCGACGGCGCATATTTCCTCGTTTCTTTACCTATTCTGCTGACTATCCTGAGAAGTGCATTCTGAGTTTCTCTTATGGATTGCGACTAATCTTAATATTTAGGACATTACTGGCTTGCATAAAGTTTCTCGCCCAGTGTCCATGCCCTCGCTGCTTAACCTTGAAGAGCAAGATCGGGGATTTGGGGAAGAAGGTTGATCGACGCAGGCGAGAGCGTTATGTTCGGGAAGATAGTCATTGGCTCTGGTCGACAATAACCATGGTTCGAGACTGGCTATACAAGAAGGGAGTAAATATAACTAGCAAGCGTGTGAAGGATAACCTTGGTCCCAGGTCCCTCATTCCAACACTCGTAAGTACCATTTATCATCAGCTCACTGCTGGCCTGACTCGTTACACTCTAGAGCGCATTTTCGACTCGGTTGAAACGCTTCGGCTTCAATTTCTATGAACTTTTTGTTCCTGACCTCCTGCACGAATTTGAACTTGGGGTATGGAAAGCAGTTTTCACTCACCTCCTTCGCATTTTGTATGCACATGGTGAGGATGCAATTCTCAAACTGAATCGGAGGTGAGACATCATTTCACATGTGCAAGATTCTTCTCATGACGTCCACAAAGATTTCGACAAGTTCCAACCTTTGGTCGCGGAACAATACGTCGTTTTAGCAACAATGCTTCTGGAATGAAGCGCCTCGCAGGGAGAGACTTTGAGGACTTATTGCAGGTACATCTCTGATTTGATGGTTTCGAACAACTAATTACATTTTCTTCAGTGCGCTATACCTGTATTTGAGTGCCTCCTCCCATCATCCTACAATGAGCCTCTCCTTGACCTCTTATTTGAGCTCGCTACGTGGCATGGTCTGGCGAAGCTGCGGATGCACACTGACACGACTCTTGACTTCCTTGACTCGTCAACAACACGACTCGGTCAGTTTCTCAGGAGCTTCATTAAGGCAACAGCAAAGGAGTATGTTACGAAGGATCTTCCGAGCGAAGAAGCTGTGCGAAGTCGTCGCAAGGCTAACAAGGCTGCAAAAGGTACCACAGGCTTGACTGACCAGGGACATCGAAAATCTGGTCAGCAGACGAGCGGTCCCAAAGTACGACACTTTAATTTTCAAACTTATAAGCTCCATGCCCTCGGTGATTATGTGGCGGCAATCCGAAAGTTCGGAACAAGTGATAACTACTCGACGCAGCTGGTATGTGCTTATTTTTGTATCTATACTTACTTACAGATTTGATACAGGGAGAATGTGAACACCGACGAGTCAAACGGTTCTACCCTCGTGTGAGCAAGGCGAAATTCACTGCTGGCATAGCTAAGCAGCAACATCGTGAACGTATTCTGTTCAAGATGGCAGAAGGATCCCCTTATGAAAAGAAGGGAAAGGGCAAGCAAGACGGAGGCAAGCATAAGAGAGTACTTCAGTTGTCCTCTCCTGATGCACCTGCGCTGCGCTTCGAGGACTCCGAACCATTGCCTTACAGTGATCCACAAAGCCACTATCACATCTCCACCAGCACTCGCTATCACATTAATATTTACAAGTGGCTAGCGCAACATGAGAGTGATCCCGCACTGAATGTGAGTTGTCTCATCTATGTGGAATTGAGGTCTACTAACAATGCACACAAGAACTTTCTACCTCGATTAAAAGACCATCTACTCTCCCGCCTGCGTGGGCTAGAATATGACGGAGACGAGAGAGAATTCACGTCTGCTGAGCGCAGCACTGTCATACTCATCCATGAAAAGATATTTCGCCACAAGGTTCTCCGCATCAATTACACAACTTACGACTTGCGCCGTGATCAAGATTCACTTAATCCTCGAACTAATGCAGATATCATGCTCCTTGCACACGAGGATGATGGTGATGGCCACCCTTACTGGTATGCTCGAATCATTGGCGTATTTCACACACTTGTTATTCACACTGGCGAGCACTCGAAATCCAGCGAACCTCAGCAAATGGACTTCCTTTGGGTCCGATGGTTTGGTCGAGATCCTGGAACAGAACGGCACCCCTACACCGCTGGTTGGAAGGCGAAGAGGCTCGAACGGGTAGGTTTCATTCCGAGTGATGACCCTGGAGCCTTTGGTTTCCTGGATCCACAGCAAGTCATCCGTGGAATTCATCTCATCCCTGCATTTAACTACGGTCACACTGATGCCCTTCTTCCACCCTCAATTGCACGTCCGACTCACGACAACAATGAAGATTGGACCTTTTTCTATGTTAATATGTAAGTTTTCTTGTCCGAGTCTATTACTACCATTTCTTACAATAGGACACCATTAGGTTTGTTGATCGAGATATGATGATGCGCTTTCGTGGAGGCGGAGTCGGACACAAGTCTACCCGGCAAGCCACCGACTGGTTCTTATCCGACTGTGACAAGTTGGACGAGGGAGGGGAGACTAATGCCGAAGAAGAGTTCAATGATGGGATGGATGATATGGAGATCGAAGATGCAGAGTTTGATTTGGATGAGGGAGAGTTGCGCGACGCTGAGATGGAGGATACTGAGATCGAAGGTGCGGAGCAGCCAGGGCTTGATTTGGATGAGGAGGCAAATGAGGATGAGATAGACGAATATGGGTATGATGGTGTCGAGGAGATCGAAGAAGGTGACGAGGACGAGGACGAGGACGAGGACGAAGATGAAGATGGGGATGATGGAGATGCTGCCGGTGAGGTAGATGATGCTGTCCTGGGGGCCGAGGATGGGGAGGATGACGAGGATGAGGCAGATGATTACGGCGAGCTTTAATATCTCATAGTATGACCTTATAAAGTGCATCTCAAGCTGGGAGCATCATGCAAACGGCTCAAATTATTTTACACAAAATGAATGTACATACAAGGCACTTGCCAGGCTGGTAGAGTCATACAAGCACCTCGAATTATTTTACCCTGAATTGATGCGCATACAATATGGGTAGCAGGTTGGCATTGAGATAGAATCGGTAAATTCCCATATTTGCACATGAATGATTTTGTCACTTTTGTTGATGATTAGGGGAAATCGGAATGTCTCGGATTTCAAAACAGCACCCTGTCGTTCTGCGCCGTGCGGATTGTTTTGTTCATTGACAGAACAACTTGTATTGCGGAAAATTCATGGGTATCATTGCATCATCGCGCGCCATCGTCCTATGGGCTAACAATGCGCAATGTCGTCGTGGTTTTGCGGTGAGCCGATAATTTGCCTCCTGACGCAACTCTCGTGACGACTTGACAACAAGATTTCAAACATTAGCAGCCTTTACCATATATCTACTATCATTTACACCCACCACCCCTCCCCCCCGATAGTCATGTCAGTCACTGTGAGCTATCATTGCGAGTCATCATTCAGCGCGATCAATTTTCATAACTGCGTCCTTCAACTTGTGCTACACAACGAAGACGTACACAGTTATAATTCTTGTCAGCGGTTTAACACATACAACACCCCATTTTGGTATCTCAAATGTCCCACTTGTAATGTTACTTCATTCAAGAACCATCGCGCTGAATGACATCAAAGTCAGCTCATGAGTCTTCCGACGATATAAGAAGATCTCGTGGGCACGTCGAATACTGACCACCCAAACCTATCCATTCTTGCGAAAAGCGGTCACATCACCAATATCGACGCAAAAGTCTATTTGAAACAGTCGAAATAGCCACCACTGGTGAGCATGTACTTGGTCAACCTGAGCATCACTCATGTCATGAACTTTCGTCACAAAACATCACAATTGAGGATGCAGCGGCAGAAGTGACAAGATATAAACGATCGCAGTTTCAACGAGTGATCGCAATGGGCGAAAAAATACATGATGCCACAAACTTAAGTATCAATATGCCTGGCTTCGTTGGAACTACCTATAACACCGGGGCTCCTATTGGTGAGGGGAATAATGTGGTGGAAGCGGGTTTGCTGGTTTATTTAATTCAAAGCCCAGTTCCAGGACGGTCCCGATTCAATAACAAGCATATCTGGTACACAAATCTTTTTGCAGGGAGTCGATTATGCAAGGCTCATCCTAGCCGCATGACCGCTCCAGCTCTATGTTTTGTGCATCATCACTTACAGGTCTATTATCTCCAGGGCACGAGTTCTTGGCCGGACACGAATGCTGCACAGATACTTTGGTTGTTCTGGCAATACGCTTCTCCCTGCCAGTGGCTGAAATGTATGATCTCATCTGATTCGACCCTTGGCACCTAAGTGTACTCATGTTCACGAAGCTCACAATCTAGCTTCCAGTGAGTAGAGACGGCCTTGATGGGAGTCTGGCTGCGTTTTCAAAGTGACATCGTGGTGGTTCAAAGCACNTTATGGATTGTCGTCGACTGTTTATACCAAGTTGAAACGGTTGGGGACGAAAAGTCACGCAGACGACAACGGAGAATGGGGCAACAAAGAATTAATAAGGCGGAATGAAGCTGTATACTAACTTGCTGGAGCAGTACAATAAACAGTCCTAGCCCGCCTTAAACACCGCACCCAAACCCCTTTCAATTCTGATGCGTGTTCCGGTACAGTCCAACGCAACTCTAGCGAGACATGATGCATGATGACGGGAAGGCTTCTTCAATATGTGAGCAAAATTTTGAATCATCGGGGGAGCAAAAAATCCGGAGGGCAAGGTAACTTACTCCAACATCCACTCATTAATCTTCCGTCAAATACATGAGCCGAACTCACGCCTCGCGTCTTGCGGTGACCAAGAGGCACTTGCTATCCGTGCTGGCAGAGGCGGTAGGGCCGTGCAGGCTTCTCGTCGGAATTTTCAGATGGACTTGAAGTTCCTTCGCCATTGCTGGATGGCGCACCACGAACGTTTTGGCAAACTAAGGTAGGATCCTCGCGCACTGCCGCCTGCGCCCACATGTCACTCAGATACTCTCTCATCCGTACAAGATGCAATATATCCACACGGCCGATTTGTTCTGATTCCTCAAGCTTGTCCAGACCGAACCCAGGCATCCTTGCCATATCGTAGAACGCAGGCTTCAACAATCCATCAATGCCGCACGTCCGTGCAAGGGCAGCTGCCTCTGGAGCATCGACGCGCGGCTCTGGCTCGGCAGATAGCTCTTCCAGGTTGCACCTCCAGAGCGCTTCCAACTCCTTCACGAGCCATACACGGTCAGAGTCAAAGAAAGCGATGTCGCTGCGCGAATGAGGGACATTAGGGTGGGAGGCTCGATGACGTAGCGGTAATCTCTAACGCATTCGTTAGCCGAGACAAATACGAGGCCAGATGTCAATATGACAGACACCTACCCAGGGTTTGCATAAAACAACAGCAGTGTCTCGAAATCTATTGCTTTGAGCTTGCCGCGAATATTGAGTTTAACCTGTTCAAGTTTGTCACCGGGTTTTCCTTTGTCAGGGAGCATGGTTGCAATGTGTTTTGAATGCTGCGCAAGCCATGATTAATGCACCCTGAAGCGCATACCGACAAGTTCAATGTTAGCATTTCCGTCTGCTAGCCAAAACCGCTCATGATTGCGAAGTTGTTCAGCAAGGTTGTCTTCTCGTGCAAGTGTAGCCCTTTTCTTTGTGGACTCCCGGGTCACTTGGCGTTTGTGTTTGCGTGACGTGCTCTTTACTGGGTCATTTGGGGAAGCGGGGTCCGAGGATAGAAGTCTCTCTATACATGAACATTATTCGCTGGTTGGTGCCCTCCAAGTCTTACCTACATCAGAGCTTTCAGGACTGGCACTGCAAGAGGCTAGAGGTCTTCCTTATCTACAGAAACATTATTCGCTGGTTTGGGCCTTTCAAGTCTTACCTACATTGGAGCGTTCAGGACTGACACTCCAACTGCAACCTCGGCGACGATGCAGGCTGCACATGAGGCACATTTCTGGAGACTTCTGAATCTGGTTGACTGCTTGATTAAATGCTGTATTGGTATCCCCTCGTTGCGCCTTAAGTGTTGTATGCATCTGTTGTTGCCTTGCAGTTCGGGAGAATATGAATCTGGTGATTTTGAATGAGGGAATGCAACTGTGGGAGCGCGCCATCCACATATGTCACGTGATCGTTTCAATAATCTGTATTGCTCCGGTGGGGCATTTGTAGACTAGAGAAGAATCTCTCAGCGAGAGTTGAGAACAACGCTGACATTAGTAGTTACCTAGAGAAGAATCTCTAGTCTACATGAGTACAAAGTTGGATAGTTCTACATAGGGTAGTCTTCCCTTATCTTCCTTTCCATTTGTTCTGCCTACGGGAGACTATTAGTGCACTCCGGACGAGATGTCCCATGCGAAAATTCTCGCAGAAATCAAATGTGGTACACATCATGAAGTCTTTTATTTATGTTTGAGCACGTTCTTGTATGTGACTACAAAATACGGTTTGGAGTACCAGTATGCGAATGACAGCGAAGAATAAGGTATAAAAAATGCCAACCAATAGTGCAAGAAACTGTATATTAACTTTCTGGGTCTGCACCACAAACCGTTAGTCCTGGCCTGCATTGACCATTGGCACTGAACCCTTTCTGTTATGACGCATGTTGCAGTACAGAGTCAATGAACTCATACAACTTTGGCAATATAAAATTGTAGGGAATGCTTCATATCTGAGCGAAATATTGAATAATCGGAGAGCCAGAAACCCAGCAAACAATGTCACCTACTGCAATATCCACTTTTCAATCATCCCTCAAGTACTCGTCAATCTTCTCCCAAATACTCCTCTGCACTTTACGCCACCCAGCCCGTTTTTGTTCCTGACAATCCTTGCACCAGTCACCCGTCCACTCGATGTTTATCAACGCCGTTATTCCGCACAGCGGGTCATATCGATACCGCGTGAAAATTTCTGAGGAGTGTACAAGTCGAACCCAGGCCAAGCATCTCGCCGTCGCCGAGAGGCAGTTGCTAGCCATACTAGCAGGGCTGGTAGATCTGCATGCAGGCTTCATATCAACATTTTCAGAAGGGCTTGAGGTGCCTTCGCCATTAACGGATGATGCAGCACGGGGGTTTTGGCAAAGAGAGGTAGGGTCCTCGTGCGCAGCTACCTGAGTCCACATGTCGCTCAGATACTCTCTCAACCGGAAAAGGCGCAGCATATCTGCACGGTTTATTTGGTCTGATTCCTCGAGCTTGCCCAGACCGAATTTAGGTGTCCTTGCCATATCGTAGAATGCAGGTTTTAACAACCCGTCAATGTCGCACGCCCGAGCGAGGACAGCCACCTCCGGAGCATCGAGGCGCGGCTCTGCGTTGGCAGATAATTCTTCAAGGTTGGATGGCCAGAGCGCTTTCAACTCCTTCACGAGCCATTCATAATCGGAGTCGAAACCAAGCAACGTCGTTGCGCGGATGAGGGATGTTAGGGTGGGAGGATCAATGGTGTTGCGGTAATTCCTAACCCAGTCATTAGATAGTACAAACAAGGTCAAGATGGGAGCAGATACCTACCCAGGGTTTTCATAAAGCAAAAGTAGCGCCTCGAAATCTACTGCTTTGAGGATGAGTTGCGACTCACTTCTTCCAAACTCGATTATCGTATCTTCAGGTTTGCCATTATGTCCTTCCTCGACTCGGAGGAGTATGCCTGCCATGTGTTCTGAATGTTTTTTGAGCCATGATTGATGCACCCTGAAGCGTATACCGTCAAGTTCAACGATGGCATTCCCGTCTGCAAGCCAAAACCGCTCATGCTTGTGAAGAGCAAGCTTATCGGTTCGTGAACGTTTAGCCTTCCTTTCTGTAGGCTCGGGCTCCGATGTACGTTGATGCTTGCACCGAATGCTCTTTGTTGGGTCATATGATGAAGCAGCGGGGACTGAGACTGGAAGTCGCGTGAGCGGGGGACATATTTTGTGGGAGTATTATTCGCGTATTCGCGTTACTCGAGTCTTACCTGTATCAGACATTCTCCGAGTTGGACTATGACGCCCACAATGCCATAGTCGACATTTCTTCTGGACTTCCTTGTGTACATCTTTATCCTTTCGTCGCGCGGCACCAGTTCCAGTGCTGGGATGCGTTCCCCGAGACTTTTTCTGGGTTTTGTGCTTGTTTCGCGCCATGTTCAAGCGGTCTGTGGTTGTCCTGCAGGTCTGGAGAAGATGATTCAGTAATTAGGGTTTTGAACTAGCAAATTAGTACACCTTGAAACCTTTGAACGGAACTCGATGTCAAACAATTCCAAGTCACGTGATCATGTCAGAACCCTGTTAGAGTTTGGCATTCCACCCTTCGTCATCGTTCATTGTTCGGATAGTCCTGACTACATATACATACCTACGTCTTAGACCATCCTCTTATGGAAGACAGGACAGCCGTGCTCCGTTACATAGCGTGACCACACCCATACCAGGCAGGTGTGATGTAGGGACTCCGTGCACCTTTGAAGTTCGCGCGCAACAAATGTACTTGAAATTCTGTGGTATTAATGTATCGTAAATTTTTTCACCACTCGTATGTTTCGTCATCGTCGTCTTCCTGATCAGAGAATTCCGCCACAACTAAACCCTCCTCTTCTATGATCGGAGGTGCAGGCAGTAGGTGTGCACCTGGTTCATCCAGCTCGGCAAGTTCATCCAGCCGATGGTGATCAGAAGCATCTATTGGGCAGTAACTTAGAATAAACTCTGTTAAAGCTGCGAAAAACGTACCGAGTCCGAGTCCGCCATGTACGCCACCCATATAGTAAGCACCATCAATGTCCTCGTGAAATAACAGGTCCCTTTGGTTTTCAAGGAGAGGCAAAGGCTCTTCGTCCAAGTCAGTACCATCTGTAAGAGACCCGATAACGGCTGGCAGCTGCTCAAAATGCCGAACAGAATGAAACAAATTCAAGTAGATTGTCCACACAGACTGGCGGGTGACTGGAGGACGGCCTAAGTCGTCATAACAGCGTCGAATAAAATCATTGAGTGGTTTGGGAACCAAATCGAAAACGGGATGATCGGGGTTCACGTAGACATGGCGAATATGATCTATGGCGTCTTTTTCGACTGTTACCTAGAACACATGATAAGTCTGTTACATTTACTGTCGCAGTTGAAGTAGTAGTAGAAAGAAACACACCTTGAAGTCTAAGGCTCCAAAATCTTCCGGCGACTCGTAGATTAGATTAGGTACACCATGCGGAAGCACCTAGTATCATGTGGTTGTGAGTGCTACACGAATGTGAATGAGTTACTGCTATCAAATACCTTGTTACGATCTGGCCTCTTGAGGGTGTTATTCACGCGGTCCTGATACCTATCTAGCTCGCACTGCAACCATGGAATGAAAACCCAACGGAAGATCATGCTAAATGTGTGACTGTAAGCAAACTCAAAATTGTGGAAAGCCAGAGTCTGAGTCACTTACACTTGAAGGGTGTTATCGCTATCATACCAGCCTCTCTCCACTCCTTCGTCCAAGAGTGTTTCAAACCCAGGAGTAAACCGACGCCGTAACTGAGACCAAGTGATCTCCGGCTTAACGTTCTTCTTTGTCCGCATCCAGCGGTGTTGTAATGTACCTTGCAGCGCGGGATCATACATTTGACGAAGCATGGTGTGCGCATTGGCAATTCCGTAATTTTCAGTGCCGGGATCACTCTGAGTCACCATTGGAATATCTGTTGTAGCCAAGTGAGGCAACTGGAATAAGTAATGCAATAGACACTTATTTAAATGAACTTACGACCCAGTTTTTCAATGGTCTCCAGATAGTATGTGAGAATGAGCTGGGGGTTACGGTTAGAATGCCAGACTCGTATCCACATGATACGACCAGAGAAAGGCTCTACTCCTGTATGCAATGCCAGACCGAATCGAAGCCACTTATCATGCTGATCAACGGCAAATAGGTCATTGACCCCGGCAGCCCAGAACCGCCTCCGCTTAAGACGACGGGCTTTTCGTTGATGTACAAGGTCTGCTTCGTATGCAGCACAGTATGAGATCACCAAATTTCTATTTGATAGCTAGTCAAATCCCTTACAGATCAATGGTAATCAATTGACATACCTTGAGACGCTCATTTCCTTTTCATGAAAGAGCAAAATAACCATTTCCCGTGCACCGGCGTTTGGGTATGCCTGGCGAAGCTCAATCATTGCTTCACGGATAGATTCGATTGAGTGGCTCTGCTGGCGGGTACGCAGAAGACCCATTTCATTGCGTATCTCTTTGAACTTCGTGATCCTGCACACAAACATCAGAAATGTAGTACCAATTAGTGGAAATTGACTGACCCCAGTCCATAGCGAGACGTGTCAAAGTGGTTCCGCAAATTCTCCACAATCTTCTTGTCAGTTTGACGAGCTTTCCAGTACCGAAGGATATGTGGAGTGATCTCCTCAAGAGGGGCTGTTATCACAAGTCATGTTGGCCTTATGATCACAATACATACAGCAATACATACGGCTTGGCTTGTATTGGTTAGGCATAGTAGTTCGAGTGACAGTCACCACAATACAGACAGTCACCACAATAGCTAGACTTTAAAAACCTGAATGCAAGTACTGGCAGAGATAAGAGTCGGCAGAATAGGTGCACTGAATACCAACATGGTGCGACTCTTACAGATATGAAAATGCTGAATGTGCCAAATAGGAGAGCCAAATTCAGTACTGGCAGAGATAAGAGTCAACCGAATAGGCATAGTAACTGAGTGACTTGTTGGAGTCTGAACAATCTGATGATACAAAGATGTGAGGAACCAGGTACGAGTGCAGAGAGACGTCGGCCGACTCGCATCCCAAATGATAACAATCCAAATTCCACATTGAACTTTCTAACATGGAGAGTTTTAATATGTTAAATGTACTGAGGACAGAGATAAGAGTTGGCTGAATAGGAACACCGAACACCAACACTAACTCTTGCAGATACGATTTTCGGGTTGAATGCAGGGGTCCAACACGGAGAATTTGGCGACTCACAACATCAATGCAACTCAATGCTGCAACAGGATGGTGAGGTTCAGCAGATTTGCAGAGCAGCAATAAGCCGTCCAACATATAAAGATTGTTTCTGAAGTGTAGTAGGGCTATTCAAACAGTCTCCCCCCACTTACTACTATGGCTAACTTTGAGCTTGTTTCTCAATTTACCGAAGATGCTGTTGCCAAGGAGGACCGTGTTTGCGGGCGACCTGCTTGCCGCGGCATAATACTTAAGGGTGCTCCATGCCATTACGTTGGGACCATTGTGCCTGGCCAACCTGGTCGCTTTGTTTGTGAAGTATGCTACTTGCGATATTCGCAGAAGCCTTCAACATTGGTCCGACCCTCTTCGGTTCGCCCTTCTTGTGAGTGCTAAGTACAATTGAAGTCCCTATGTAACTTTTGACCAATGACATCATCAATTACATCTAGCCGCGCAATCACAACAGGTACTTCCAGATCCCCGTGTCATACGTCAAACCGTGAATGCTGCACAACGAAAGTGTAAGTCAAGTTTCTCTACTAGTACTTGTATCAAACACATCTGAATTGCAAAATTTAATAGCAACTATTCACCCGCCTTGCGTGGTTCCTATCTTATCTCAGCCCTCAAGTAGCACTGGCCCAGATATTGCAGTGCCTTTATCGTGGCAACAACCACCAGCCGGATTCAACCAGAACAGGGTTTCCAGTGCCGCGGGATATTCCATCCACCATGCTCAGTATAGTCTGGAGCGTGAACGATGGGCTAAAATGGCATATGCTCCACCCCCTGCGGAGACCATCACTTTAGAGATCTCAGCTGTGTATGAGGGTAACTCACGGAAGAAAAGTGGGCGTGGGATCAACTTTGGGAATATTTGTGAAGGAAAGAAGGACGTGGATGCTCGCATGGATGCCCCTGGTCTGATGAACATCGCTTTCGATACTGTTCTCCCAAAGGTCCTTGCATTCGGAGGGGGATTTCCTTGGCGCACCAAAGAATTTGTTGTCCGGGATGCTGCCTGGGTCGACCTATCTGGGCATTTGCCTGCCATTCCATATTTTTTGTCGCAGTGCTTGATCCAATCCCGACGTGGACCAAAGACGACAACATTCAAAACCAAGCAGTTCTCGCTCATGGTTGTTGTACCTGCAGTGCAGTGGAGTGAGTACGAGGGATGGTTAGAAAAAACTGATGAAGAAGTGAGATTTCGCTCATTCATTGTGCAGTTCCTCAGCTAACCCATAGCTTTCTCAGAATACCATGCGTGAACAGCTCCAACGACACAAATATATCAATACTGGTACCGAAGACAAATATGGAGACCCTCACGCTTTCAATACCAACCCAGAAGACCCATGGGCCGCACAACAAGATGAAGACCCTTTTGGTGCCAACTCAGAAGATCCATGGGCCGATTTGGACTTGGAGGTTTCATCACGATGTAATTCTACTACTAGTCAGGCTGGCGGCTCAGCACCCAATCAAATGCTTCCATCAGCGAAGCGGACTCGTGTTCGAGGTGGTAGTGACTCCACAGATAGTACTGTGTCTCCTCCTCACAAAAAGCCAACTCCCATAGTGCATGGGCGCTCTGGTGTGCCATTTTGCCTACCTGACCGCAATGATCTGAAGGAGGCCTTGAAAAGTGGAGGTAGTTCAGATGCTGCACACGCACCTAAAGGTGAAAATTTATTCTTATCTTGGGGCACTGGGAATCCTAAATGAGTATTTGCTTCAGTTTACGATTTACGCAACGAGGACATTCAATTTTATCAAATCCCCATACGCCCACTAGCTGATATCTTGAAGACTCCTCATTATCGTTCATTCGAGCTCAATGTCTCCGATTCATCTGCCGGTCGACTCACCATCAATATCCCCCTTCGCAGCATGATTGGAATTGGTGCTTTCAAGACGGCACATCCTGGGTGGCTCACGCTATCCCCCCTGGCCTCCAGTGGTCTTGGTTCGCACACTCAGCAAGATGTCGTTGTTAAGCGGCCATTTTATACCTCTCACGCTGCTACATCCAGCACATCACTCAAGATCTCGCGTTACAGCTTGGCGGATGAGCTACGAAAACTCTTGAAGGAAAGTAATGTGATATACTGGGCGAAGTCTCTCCTTGACTTCACTTACGAGTACATTGATCACTGTATCAGTGCTGCATCGAGTCCTCCATCCTTTCAAATACCTCGTGTGCGCTTCGTGGAAGCAGGCATTGCTTTGGCATTTTCTCGCCACTCATCAAACACTCAGGGTACTTCCAAAAAAACTCCTACAACAGATGTTAAGGCGGGGACATTTTCTGCAGTATATCTTCTTGAGGAGCGGGTGACATTTGATACTACTACTGGTGATCAGACATTCACGAAATTCATCCACAACAAGGACTGCGGACCATCGCTCGACGAAGACGAATATGGCTATGACTTAGCAGTCTTCCTTGCATTTACTCAGCATGTTCAGTATGCGAAGACGGACGGTTTAGCCTTCGTTTCTGATTACCAAGGAAGCACCGAGCTTTTGACTGATCCTCAAATTTTGACCCATCGGTGTGTATTTTTTCAACCAGTATGAATTGCAACACTCGTTGATTCGAGTTACTTCTCCAGCTCGGTCAGTGAAGGGAGTGATCTTTTCGGTGATGGAAACATCGAGAGCATGGTGGACGACTTCGAGAAAAAGCATGTTTGTAACCACTACTGCAAGTGGCCGGGATTTGGATTGGAGATGTATTCTTAGGACATTTATTTTGACGAGTTATGATGCGACCTTGTAATTCAACCAGTACTTACTAGCAGAACGACATCGTCGAAAAATGAATTCGGCTTTTTGATTAAACACAAGGGGTACACGGTGTCCCACTGCCTAGAATGGAAGCGTGACGCTGAAACACGAGCACGGCTGTCCTGTCTTCCATATCCTCTCCTTGTCGTCTCACGCCATGTAGTAAACACAAGATATAGCGTTGTTCTCCAGCTACAACAGACCCCTAACGATGTAGAACCCTCCAGCCAACATGCACCTGGGAGTCTGGCTGCATTTTCAGAAGTGAAATCGTGATTCCATCCCGTTGGAAAATTCCGCCCGAGGTGGGCAGAGTACTACACAAGCTAAACTTATACTTACATCTGACAGTACCATAGCTATTGTGATGCGACGGGGTGCCGAAAGAGCATCACAAGGAAAGTCATGTACCAAGAAGTTGGGGACGGAGGGTCATGTGAACGACAGTGAAGTGGAAATTAATGAAACTGTATAGTATACTGGACCTGTACAACAAACAATCCTGGCCCGCCATCCTATTCTGACGTCGTGTTCCAGTACAGAGTCAGTTGTAAGCACGCTGGCTTACTTGAGTTCCCAGAATCAATACATATACTGTCGCTGATACTGAAAGCTTAGGGTTTGCAGGAGGTCGGGCGTTCCAAGTAGGCCAGCGTGCTTACATCAGCGAACTCAAGCGAAACTTTAGTAAGACGAATGCTTCTTATGTGGGCAAAATCTTCAATCATCAGGGAGCAAGACACTTGGAGCAGGGTAACTTACTGCAAGATCTACTCGTCAATTTTCCCTCAAATACTCGCCAACCTTCTCCCAGATACTCCTCTGCATTTTATGCCAATCGGCCTTCCTTTTCTCCCTACAATCCTTGCACCAGTCGGTCGTCCACTTGATGTTTATCAACGTCGCTAGTCCGCGCAGTGGGTCGTACCGATACCGGGCGAAAATCTCTGAGTAATGCACAAGCCAGACCCATGCCTCGCGTCTCGCGGTCGCAGAGCGGCAGTTGGCCATACTAGCAGGGGTGGTAGAGCACAGTACAGACTTCTCCTCTGCATTTTCAGATAGACCCGAGGATCCTTCGCCATTGCTGGATGATGCATCCCAAAGTTTTGGGCAAATAAAGGTAGGGTCCTCGTGTGCAGCTACCTGAAACCATATGCCACTCAGATACTCTCGCATCTTGACAAGGCGCAGTACATCCGCACGGCTGATCTGCTCTGATTCCTCCAGTTTGTCCAGACCGAATCCAGGTGTTATTGCCATATCGTAGAACGCAGGCTTCAATAGGGTATTAATGTTGCACGCCCGTGCAAGGGCAGCCACCTCCGGAGCATCGAGGCGCGGTTCTGGGTTAACAAATGGCTCTCCAAGGGTAGATGGCCAGAGCGCTTCCAACTCCCTCACGAGCCACACACGATCAGAGTCAAAGCCAAGCATTGTTGCTGCACGAATAAGGGACATCAGTGTGGGGGTCTCGATGTAATCGCGGTAGTCCCTAACCTATTGGTTAGCCAGCACAATACAACGACCAAATTTCAGCAATACTTACCCGGGGTTTTCATAAAACAAAAGCAGTGCCTCGAGATCTATTGCTTTGAGCGGGCCATGAAAATCGATCATAATCTCTTCAAGTTTGCCACCTTGTTTTCCTTTTTCGGGAAGCATGGCTGCAATCCGTTTTGAATGCGTTGCAATCCAAGATTGATGCACCCTGAAGCATATACCGTCAAGTTCAATGACAGCATTTCCGTCTGCGAGCCAAAACCGCTCATGCTTGCGAACAAGCGTATCGGTTCGTGAACGTTTAGCTTGTTTGTCTGTGGGCTCGGAGTCTGGGGTAAGCTGGCGTTTATGCCTTGTTATCTTTGCCGAGTCGGATATCACAGCAGTAACGACTGAGGCTGGAAGTCGCGTGAGCGGAGCACATACGTAGTAACATTCTGGTTTGCATGATTAAGTCTTACCTAGCATTATGTCGTAACTATTAGGACTGTCGGAACGGGGAGGCCGATTCGGAGCGTTGGAGCACGTTCCTTGAGACTTCTGATTCTGCTGTATTCTTTGCTTTTGAGCCACATTTTCATCTTCTCGTTGCGCCATGTTATTCTACGATCCGTTGCCCCTGCAGGTCAGGAGAATCTGAGACCACTGATTAAGTCAGTAGGGCCTTGAATTAGCTGTTGCTACTTACGAGCTTTGAAAAGAAGAAACGACTGTCTTTCTTCCTCAAGGTCTGACTATGGGAGACGTGACCAAGTTGTGAATGAATGAGTGGCAACGCGTCAATGAAAGAATAAATGAAAGTCACGTGATCGTTTTCGACTTGTGAGGTAGAGCAGACTCCAGAGAATGTAGCGTTGTACCTCGTCTGCGTCTGCCATGGGTGGTCCAAATCTTGAAGTCTTCAAATTCGGTCTGTACTTGTTTGTACCCGTCGTGGCCTTGCTGCATTTCGGTGATCCTGCTTGGTACCATAACCACGTTCTTCCCGTAGGTTGTCATTTTGTTTATAATGAATTCATCATTGACCACCACCACCAGTATAAGGAACATCTATTCCCGCCTCCGGATAGGACATACAGTGTGAGTCTTCTAATATCCATGTGTTGCCCATCCGTGTGCTCAAGATGCACGTAGAAAATACCAACAGATCAAACCGCCATCCGCGAAGAGCTGGCAAGGATAAAAGCGGATAAACTTGCACGACGAATGGAGCGGGAGAAAGAGCTTCAAACACAGTCAGAGGCAGCTGCACAGAGTTCAAAAGGGTGGTTCAAATGGTGGTAGTTCAGGGTAGTGGTATGTCATCTGAAGTTCTCATCACGCGTGGTATTTACAAGTCAGTCGTAGTTGTTGGGTCTCTCTTACATCCTCCCAAATGCATTTGCTTCATCCAGACTATCCGTATTGTATCAATGTATCTATATTCTCTATCCTCCAGTCTCATTGCTTAGGCACCTGAATTTCTTCACCATCAATTTGCACACGCCAATATCTTTCCACCTGTGCCGCTGCGACAATCTCTTCGAATTCCCTCATATCCTCAAAAGTGATTTTGACTCCACCGCACACTACAAAAACTAGGCACTTCTCCTTCCTCTTTTCTGGAGAAAGTGCCGAAAACTTTGGCCCAAGGATGCGCAAGAGAAACTCGCGATTGTATCCAGGAGTCAGAGTTGTCGCACAAGCGAGTTCCGTCAGCATTTTGTGGTCGTCTGGCGGTATGGTTATTATGCCAGCAACTCAGCGTTTTGCATCGCACAGGAACTCACCTGCAAATAATCTTGCAGTGTGCATAGCCATCTCGTCTGGGATGCACGCGCATTTTATTTCCCCGGCACGATCGACTGCCATTCTAACTACCCCAGGAGCTGCTGAGGATGCGCCTAGCGAGGCTGCTTGTGATTTCAGCGTTTTCATGTGCGGTATTACGATATTATGTTCGTCAACAACTTCCACGGTATACGGGGCACTGTCCGCTACTTCAGTGGAAGGTATACCGGGGACTTTAGAAGTAAAGTTCCGGGTATTGATGGCGATGGCTTTGTAAAAGCAGTTCGAGCCAGCGGTTTCGAGCGCCACGATCGGCACTTTCATTAGATGCAATTTAGGGGTATGAGTGCCGCAGTTCAGGATTTCAATTACCTTCATCCCACCCAACATTCTTGCAGCCTTGCATGATACCTCCGATGAGGCCTCCCCCACCAACACTGCAGAATATAGCATCCGGTTGCCTGGGAAGTTGTCTCTGCATCTCGGTCACCATGGATGAATGACCGTCCCAAAGGACAGGCGAATCATATGATGGCACTAAGACGCTGAGATGCGATTGGTTTGCCGCAAGTGACGGGTAAGCCTGTACTCACGCATTCCTATCTTCCTTCACTGCATCTCGGAGTGCGGCGACTGTTTGAGAGTAGATATTTCCAATTGTCACAATATCGGCGCCCTGCTTTCGTAGAGCCTGTTGCGTGTCGATACTTACATCGGTTGGAAGGAATACCGTGCATTTCACTCCCAAAGCACGTGCTGTCATTGCCGCAGCCAGACCTGCATTTCCGCTTGAAGCGATCATCAGATGCACCGAAGAGCCATGCTTCTCCTTGCATTGTTGCGCGAATCTAGAGACGCCTCTGTATTTGAAGGATTGAGAAGGTTGTAGATTCTGTAGGTACGCCTTGTTCAATGAATCTCACGTAGTCTAAACCTATATCGCACCTCCAGCTTTAGGTAGGCAGCACATCCGATGATATCGGAAATATGGCTGGAATAGACCAGTGGTGTTTCCGTCCACAATTTTTCGGATTGTCCAGGTGGTGCTACCCTAACGCTCATATCGTTGGATACTGGTGATTGTTTATAAGCATCGCGGAACTTTGCTACATGTTTACAAGAAACCCTGCTATATTTGGCTATCTACACTTGATCTACGAATAACCTTAGTTCCGATTTGATCCATCGTGGTAAGATTGAGTATTCACCCCCACCGCAATACTTCAAGCGCAGAACAAACGAGAAAGTAAAAGAAGTAAGAAACGACGGAGGAAACAAATAACAGTTGTTGTGTCGTATGTGTCAAGATCGGATGAGTAAAACGTCCAGTGATCTACTTTAGTAAAGGGTACCATTTAGGTGGTGCTCCCATCACGGTCATTTCCTGGTGTCTAGGCCAACCGACCGCATCGCATGATCTCCTGTGACACTTTGGGACATCAGAGCACACGAGTAAGACGCCATACAACGCCACCTACCCTTCACCACATGTATCGCTGGCATCGATCGCGAAGACCCACATGAAGGGGATAGATAAACTCGAAAGGTTGTTCGTTAATATGCTCTCTGTCGAGATGATAATTACCTTGGCGAGTTGTCATCATACGGTGCCGGAAACCAGGACTTGTCTTCGATCAGCACCCAATCAGCCGCATCGTATTGGCTCGCTGTGGCAGCCCTGTGACCCCCCTAAACACCGCCGTGATGTACGTATTGGCAGAAGAAAGAGCGGGTCATTCGAGTCCTTGTATCACATAACAGCTGAGTTCATCTTACAGCCTGTATCTATGTGCCGTTAATAAAACTTTGTCAGACCTGATGCCCAGGTTGTCTCTGTTGTCTCTTGCGCCCAGGAGAGGGGGTTGGGTATTCATTGATCAACGAATAGCTTCATTGACAGTATTTGCACAATCATCCACCAGTGGGAACCATGGTTTCGGCCTGTCAGGACACCGCATTAGCCAGGCATATTATATCAACAAACTTACCTGATCCGACTCACTACTCAGAGTAAGTTGTTGATGTGATGCCATGCAGTATCCCACTGGTGGGGAAATTAATAACGCACGGTCCAGGCTGATGTCGTGCTGCAACGTTGAGTATGTAAGTCCCAGGCGCTTCTAACAGGGCGTACTAACTACACCTGGACCGACCTACCGAACCTTGCAAATTCGAGACTCGCCGTGATTCGTGGTGACACTGTCGAATAGCGGAGCAAGGTCGGCTACTTGTTTATTGATATGATATGGTCGGACCTGAGAATGACTAGTACTGGAACGTGTGTGGGGCAGGGCCTGGGGGAACGCACTCGAACTGCGATGAGCGGCACGTCACGGTTGAATTATGTAATAGTGCCGCGGATCTTTTGCAAATTGCGGTTTTCTGACGTTTGGCTGCTTGGCATCATGAGCATTGAGTTCCGTCGAACCTGCATGAGTGCCAATGTCATACTCCAGTGTCCACTGAGGGTCCACGATACTTTTCACTGATCATGATGATGATTCATCCTCGCTCGTCTCAAATCTAAGTTGTTTGGCTTTGCCTGATCTGGTCAGCGTTCTGTGACAGCCAGCCGGGACCGGTAATACTCATGTAACCGACGATGAACAGCGTTGCACGTTCAGTTTGCAATTACTTACTAGTCGCGTTCTTGGCGACACTGGCAAA
>QFEN01000816.1:4762-19918 GCA_003316125.1 Auricularia polytricha
CACAGGAATTCGAGCCAATGCGTGTTGTGAATGATGGCATCTTCATCACCTCGACCTCGTACTCAACTTCGTCGTTTCCCCACCTTTCTAAACCCATATATAATAAATATCGTTCTGACCTGCGTCCCTACACATCTGTACGAGTCTTTTAAAACAGTGAATGATTGGTGGATTCTACATACACAGCTAGCCTACTGACAATGATGCAAACAAATCGACATGTTTCATAATTAAATATACTGTCCATTCTTTTTGTCATTCAATTCTCAGTCACATCTATAGTCATCCCAATATCAGCGACGTACGATCACCAGGGGGAGGAGAGGGAACAGTCTATCGCGTTCAGATGTTGTCCCCAGAGTTGCTCTCCAAGCTCTTCTTATAACTGTGTCCCATCTTCCTCGTGCCCCCCTGTCTCGCAGCAGCAACCACCCGACCGATGGCGTCGATACCTATGTGCCATGATGACGTCAGTATCTGATAACACAGTATGCAGAAGGACACATGTAACAAGAACGTAGACGCCCTCTCAGACGCACGCAGATGCGAGAACAGAAGATCAAAGTGCGATATCAAAGTAACATCGAACTCACCCTTGTCTAAGTCCTCAATAGGCGGTCCAAACGATAACCGCACATAGTGATGACACGGGCTGTTGAACAGATTCCTGCGGTGCGCCGGGTTGATGTCGAAGAAGATGCCCGGGATCACAATCGTTTGCTCTTTCAGGAGCTCTTCAAAGAATGTCTGACGTAGAGAGAAGAGTTAACGATTGTTCCTCCCATTTCTTCCTTGCTTGGTTTCCAGGTGATGGTCCAAAGACAGGGAAGGCGAGAACCATAAACAACAACCACTCACCAAACCATTGTTAAGTGGAGAAGGCAACTTCTCCAGGTTCAACCAGATGTAAAACGTTGCTTGCGGAGGAATATCCACGTCCAGATGGAGCGCATGCAAGCGCTTCAGCACGTGGTCCCGCTTGGCTTTAAAGTGTCTTTGAAGGGCCATCTGTATCACGTCAGCCTGTTCCTTTGTTCCATATAATGATCGACCCACCTTTTCCACCTTAACACGCCCCGGCTCAAGGAGTGGAAGAGCTGCAAGCTGCATGCTGCACAAGGGTTCAACGAATGCAGGGGAATGAGGGAACAAGAGGGCACTCACGGATGATTCGCACCCCCATCAAGGAAAGAACCCGATTGCGAGAGTGCGGTGATGAGGTTCTTAGGCCCGATGACCCAGCAGATGCGCCAGCCCGGGAGGCGCCAGTTCTATCATGGAATATAGATTGAGATTAAGGGAGAAGGCATAGTGAAGGTGTGTCAAAAACGCACCTTGGTCAACCCGTCAATGATAACTACAGAATCACTATTTACATCCTCGACATACTCGGCAGAGGAAATACTTTTTCCGACGTCTTTCTCGCTGTCGGGGTAGATGTACCAGGAGTAAAACTGTGAAATTTTAAGCGTCAGCGAGGGTGACGGCTGCGTTGGGTGAGAGGCGGGTAAAGGGCAGGTACCTCATCAAGAATGATCGTCGTATTCTCCCGGCTGAGTGAAACGAGCTCTTTCAGCTCTTTGCCGCTTTAATGAACAAGTGTCAGCTAAGAAGAAGCGGATAAAGATAGGGGAAACACGTACGCGATAACTTGTCCCGTCGGATTCCTCGGGTTCGAAGCAATGACGACGGCGAGGCCTTGAGTGCGGATATCTTTCTGTTCGCGAGATCAGTCAGGTCGTGTTTATTTAAGTGTCGTTTGGGAAAAACCTTGGTTTGTTCGATATCAAGGCGGTATTTATTCTATGCAACAGAGTCCATTCATCAAGTTGTGATACACGTTTAATGGAGAATGAGGTACCTTGGGATCCAATCTGAATTAATCCAAGGATTGGGTCAGTTTTATATTGGCAAGGGAGAATAGAAATACGCACGCAGTGGGAACAGGTACGAGTCGCTTAAATGCACTTAGAACTTGATCGTAGGCGGTATAGTCTGGAACCTGGTATGACTATATGCGCAGAGTTGTGTTAGCAGACAAGGAAGCCAGAGGAATGACCCGTACGCAATAAACGTCCCCAATGACAGCTGCGACACGGGAGAGCCCCGCACGTCCACCGGGCACGATGCAGACATTTTCGTATGTATATTGACTTGCTTTTCCTTTGCGGTAATTATCGTTGTAGAGGTTCGCTACTGCTTCACGAAGGGCTGGTTGTACAATGAGTTAAGTGCTGATCTGCCCACGGGCCATGAAAGATTGACCTTTAACACCGGTTGTTGGGGCATACTCCAAAGAATCAACAGGCAGGGGAATACTCTCTGGGCGGGGCGGGGCATTCGGGATAGGGCCCACCTCTGGAGCGCCCTGGCCCAAGTTTGCCCATTCGTGGGAATTAGCATAGTTGAAACCATTCGCTATGGCGCGATCTGAACAGTAAATAACGCCGGTACTACCAGGATGTTCGATACCAGGGACTGTTTCTTCATCCTAATGACGGGTCAAATCACGTGATGTGGAGGTAGCGAAAATAATATACAGGATTGACAGTCTCAGGAAGACAACCCTTGGGCTGATGACCGACTTGTTGACGGAATATCTTGGAAAAGATTAGGTGATGATGATATAAAGTTTTTGGAGATAAATACCTGATGAGCCTCTGATTCTTTCTCGTGATGAAATATTTTCATGACACCATGGACCTGGTGAGCGATAGAAGGGAGATGGGGGAGATGGAGGTGCATGGATGAGAAAAGAAAGGAAAGGGATGATGAAAATAAAAGAACTTACGACGTCTCTTAAGGATGGAGTGCCGCTACGTGAAGGGTAGGCACTGTTGGGTCTAGTTGAGGGTCTGGACATGACGGATGAGCTGGCGTGGTAGGAAGGGCAGAGGGCAGCTTATAAGGGAGCCAATAGAATGTTCAGTGAATGATGTATTTATACAATCCACTGCTCCTCAACCATGGCCATAAATGGGTTCTGCTGGCATGCCAATATCAATAGGATCACAGAAAGATCATGACTTTACATCAATATCCTGTGCCAGATCCGATAATAGCTATCAGAGGTCAACGTTAACGACAACGTTCGCCGCTGTCACACAGTCAGGGAACTTCCAGGGACCAACACTGATCCTTGCTTCATGCACTCCCAATTTAATTATACTACATGCTAGATTCAATCTCCGACCCATCACCTGCAGGTCCCATCGTAACGTAGAGGTACGACACAGAGCGTGTAGCCTTAATCACACTAATCGTTAGTTCTCAAACGCTGATCATTAATTATCATACCTCACGTTTGACTGCATGAACAACGTCGACCCGGAAAATACCGCCATGCGTCGGATCTTGTTAGCCTTGTGATCACCGTCCCTATACGGTCTTCTTCCTTGTTTCACCCAGATATCTTCAGCATCATCAACGATTCATCCCATACATTCACCTTGCCCGCTTTTACTGCTGACACTTTGACACTCCTTGCATTAAGAATGTCGCCAGCTCCCTCCAACAAGTTTCTGCCGAGCCCAAAGACAGTTGCTGTATGTGTGTTCTATCAGAAATTTCTTCACCATACCTGGACTGACTCCTCGCCTCCTCAGATCTTAGGATGTCCCTTTAGGTGAGCATTTCGATGCCAGCTGCACTCGCGTGACCATAATTTCATCACGGTACCCCACTAGCGGTGGTCAGGTCAGTTTTTTCAATAGTCTCTTTCAAATGACTCACGCACTCACCTCCCTCGCAGCCAAAACTTGGCGTAGACAAAGGTCCTATCCACCTCGTCCAGGCAGGGCTCATCGAACAGGTCGAAGACCTCGGATGGCGTGTCGTCTTTGATGGGCACCATCAATTTGAGGATATTTTTCCCCCCACCAATGGCACCCTAGTTAATGCCGCCAATGATGCTGCTGTAGACACGTTAAACGCATCCATCGCAAAGATGAAAAGCCCCCTGTTCGTTGCACAGGTCTGCGAGAGTGTTGCATCTGCCGTGCAGGCCCATGCAGAGATGGGGCAGCTCCCCGTCACCCTTGGCGGAGACCATTCTTTAGCCATGGGCACCATCTCAGGCACTTTGAGGTGAGCATCTCCGTTTACTACTTCCTTCCACTGTGTCCTGACATTATATCCACAGAGCATATGACCAAGCATGTGTCATCTGGATAGACGCCCATGCAGATATAAACACGATCCACTCTACTGACAGCGGAAATATACACGGCATGCCCCTCTCCTTTCTCCTCAAGCTCAACCCCCCTGCTCCATTTCCAGACTCAGTCCTTGCGAAGTTCGACTGGGTCTCCCACCTCCCTGCTGAGCGTCTCGTCTACATCGGCTTGCGGGACGTGGACAAGGGCGAGAAGGAGATCTTGAAGCAACACCACATCAAGGCATTTAGCATGCACGAGGTTGATCGGTATGTTTGTGTTTTGGTAGAGGAAGGGCGCTAGTGCTAATTCTGCTTTACCTAGTTATGGCATCGGCAAGGTGGTGGAAATGGCGCTCGACTATGTCAACCCGCAAAGAGACCGTCCTATTCACCTGAGCTTTGATGTCGACGCTCTCGACCCGAGCGTTGCGCCTAGCACGGGGACACCGGTAAGTATTTTAATTTGCATTTCACCAGTCAGTATCTTGGCACGTACTTTTTTGAGTGGTTGGAGTCTGTCTGTCTGCGCGCTTTTGGCGACTTGGTGCGCGCCGACAAAATCCCTTTTGCTGGGGGTGTGTTATGAAGATGCGAGAATGTGCACGAAAATGCCCATTATTTTCCACGCATCCTGGCCCTGGCGGGGCGCTTAGAAAACGCGCCACACCTATGAAAGAAACGTATGAAGACTTGTGTGACGCTTTGTAGTGCACATGTCCTCTTTCATTGGGACGGCTTGGAAACACAGACGCTTTGATCCGTGGCAAGGATGTCTAAGCCCACGACAAGCAGACCATGTGTTCCTAAGAAATTAATTCCAAGTTAAATCAAACGCCGAGCCAATGAGCGGAACTAACCAAAATCTTGCAGGTGCGCGGTGGGCTCACCTTCCGTGAAGGACACTACATCTGCGAGGCAATTCATGAGACTGGATTACTTGTCGCGCTTGACTTGATGGTACGTCTCTTACCTTGATCTTTGCTCGTATTGCTGTGGTCTCATCCGGTCTACCGTACGCAGGAGGTTAACCCCGCGCTTGCAGACGCTGAGAGTGTACGCCAGACCGTCGCGGTGGGGTGCTCATTGGTCCGCTCTGCTTTGGGTAAGTCGTCCATCTGTTGCCACGATCCATGTTTGCACGGTTTGTCTATCGTGCACGTGGCGCCGACTTTTCGGTATCCACATGGACTACCCAAAACGTGAATTATCGATGACGCTCATTATCTGTTTGTTACATAGGCGAGACCCTTCTCTGAGTTGCAAGTGTCGTAAATCAATGTGGATGTGATATGAACGTTCTGATCTGTGGTAGTGAGTTGTATCTGTTTGTTAAGCGGACGATGACCAAATGTTCTGTGACAGAGAAGAGGTGTGTTGGATGCGTTGTTGAGGTGTCGAGGTCGCATTGGATGTCTGTGTGGACTGTTCCTGGCGATCGGAGGCACAACGCTAGAGATGCTTGCTTCTCACGTGGTAGACATGTCATTTTTATTTGTATCGATAAAAGCATGTGGCCCCCTGTCTAATGTGTTTATGTTGATAGATTTTGTCAATCAAATTTTCGAGTATACAATGTTCGATGCCAATGGCTACTGGCACCATCAAACGACAAGTCCCTATGCAAGAAGAAAACTCCATGCACAGCCAAGGCTAAAATTGAGATGCAGCGCATCGCCTTCAATGTTGTTAATAAATGACCGATTGCACTCTTTTCCCAAAAGCTTCTGAGTTTCGGAAGATCGACAATGCACCTAATTGAATATCCGGGTGGCCGGCGTGTTGTGCTAATGTCTGTTGGCAGAATAATTGGTCGGTGGGTGCATTCCTTTGTATAACATCAATGCGTGCACACCGTCCGCTTTGCTGGGGCAACAAGTTGTGGACCACAACTCGAAAATGGAAGGTCCACAGACATCCACTTTATTTGGTTGAAGCGGGTGTGTCAACAATTTAAATAGTGGCACTTGCGTCTCTTTCCTCCTCTTCATTACTCTCTTCCACATCGCATCTTTTACTTATCAATTCGTGCACTGTGAGTCAGTCTTGTGCACTTGACTTCCCTTCTGTCACTTATCAGATCCAACCACAGGCTAGGAACAAGAAGAACTTTCAAGCACTTGGGAATAGAATGGTCGCGCCTGCGCCCCCCGTCACCGCACAAGGGCCATCCACATTACAGTGGCCAGGAGCTGCACCGAGCTCGGTGACCCAACAATCCCAGCCCTCGGCTGTGTCCCATCAAGAGGTTCCGTATCACCCCGCGGTGCAATCCAGTGTCCAGGCCCAACCTATTTCGCGCTCTATGGAGCGGCAACCCTCTGGCGCGGCTCCATTTCCCGTTATCGCGGCTGCTAATTTCAATATCTTCCCATCTATCTCCCTTCCCCTCCCTGAACCGCGCTCTGTGCAGCCGCAACTTTCTGGGTCGCATTCATCCCCCGTCATGGCGGAAGATAGAGAGGGTATTTTTATGTCTCCGACGTCTCTTCCCCTTCCCCTCCCGACTGCGCATGCAATGGATGCCCCAGTTCCCGATGCAAACGCGGCCGCGCCTCCCATTTTCTCATTCAATTATGCTGTACTCAACACCGATTTTGATGAATGCCGAATCGACATACTAAGGCAAGATAGACATACTTTACGTTTTCTCATCATCCTTCATCTGCAGTGCAGTGTAATCATCACGTATCACTTCATATCATTTATCTCGCTCTGTTGTGTCGCTATCCTGTCCCATCACTCATTGCATTTCCCAAGCACCATTATTATCATGATCTCTTTTGGAACTATTCCAGTATGCATAAATGTACCTAGGACAATATATCAATTATGTGACTTATGAAACGCAACCGTCCGAGCATGGGGAGTTCCAATACAATCTCTAGAGTCTATCGGATTGGGGGACATTCAAAGTCCACATCTCCTGCTAGACTTCATTATCCGAAACGCGAATGTGTTTGCCGCAGATATCCCCGGAGCCACTACCATTGATTTTTTAACTTGTTAGAAAACATGAATCGATAGTTTACCCGCGGTGACTTCAAACTCTGTCCTGCACATTACAAGCTGAATAATTACATACGAATCAATACGATGCAACGATTTAGAGCTATTGCTCGTCCGAAAATTCTTCTGTATGCCTGTAATACTACTCATACATGGTATTGTCCACACTGGGGATGACGGGTCCGAACTACTATCCGAAAGCAGCTTGGAGTATCATGATGATTTGAATTGTTCATTGAACTCGCGTCCTATCAACATCCTCCTTATCTCTTGAGTCCCGGCGCCTACTGCATACAACCTAGAATCGCGTAAGATGCGACCCATAGGATAATCTAATGTAGATGTGAGTAGCAGTCATCACGAAATTATAGATAATTCAAACCATTGATGTATCCGTTACCGCCAAGGCATTGCATGCCTTCCAGCGCGACCTCTATGGCTTTCTCAGTGGAGTAGAGAATGGCGCCAGCGCAGTCCTAGCGTTATAAAATCAGAAATCAACAACGTCTGAATTCACGATCTTACTCGACGACTGATCTGACCACGATCACACGCTCTTGCAACAGCATAGACGTACGCGCGGCTTGCATTAATATCTGTATACATATCCGCAATCTTGCCTGGAGAATCATTAGTCGCTGTTTCGATCTTGGAGGCTGGTCAACCTACCCTGCATTAATTGGAATGTTCCTACAGGTTGACCAAATTGCTTGCGATCGTGGACATATTCCACTGCATAGTCGAATGCAGCTTGCGCCAGACTTCGGAAAGTAAAATTGAGCAAATGGTTTGAAGTATTTGATGAATTGAACCCACCCCAAGGGACCGCCACTCAGGACAAGACGTTCAAGGTCAAGCCCAGACATTAAGACTCCCGCGCCTTTGTTAACCTGACCGAGGACATTTTCTTCGGAGCAGCGAAAGTTGATGAATTGTCTACCATCGAGTGCCACAAGAAAAACAAACCTTCTGGGACTTCGCAGTTATCGAAGACAAGTTCGCAAGTATCGCTGCCTCTCATGCCGAATTTATCAAGCTTTTGATGCGTGGAAAAGCCTTTGAATGTGTTCTCGATGATGAACGCGGTGATGCCCTTGGACCCTCTCTCAGGAGCGGTTTTGGCGTAAACGACTAGTGTTGATGCTGTGGGTCCATTGGTGATCCTGCGGGACTGTTAGAACAATACACGCGTAACACGAAGAAATTATTACCAGAACTTATTACCATTCAGCTTCCAACCACCGTCTATTTTATCTGCCCTTAAACTCATGCTGACTACGTCACTCCTAGTTCACTGTAAGTCATCTCCACGCATCATAAGACAGTCAACTTGCCCGCTCCCAGGCTCGCTCATAGCCAAACTGCCTACTTTCTTCCCAGCGATCAAGTCAGGGAGGTATTTCTGCTTTTGAGCTTCTGTGCCATGGCGATGAATTTGGTTCACGCAAAGGTTCGAATGCGCGCCGTATGACAGTGCAACCGAGCCAGAAGCACGAGAAAGCTCTTCCATTGCCAATGTGTGGTGGAAGTACCCAAGGCCCAAACCGCCATACTTGGACGAAACGGTGATACCGAGCAAACCCATGTTACCAAGCTTCTCCCAAACATCCTGACGGTACGCTTAAGTATGAGAAGGTCAATGAAATTTGTTTAATAATCACAGAAGGGAAGTTGTTGCTCTTGTCGATTTGTGCAGCACGCGGGGCAACCTCCCGTTCGGCAAACTCGGCTATTGCATTGCGGAACTGAGTTATACTGCTGAGCTGTAGTTGAGGGCTATGCTTTCATTGACATACCTCAGCCTGCTCTTCCGTGAGCCCTGCTATATCAACATTGTACGTTGAGATTTGACGCGACCTTTGGCTGGGTCGAAGGCAACGGCGTAGGTTGCGCACTGTAAGCCTACCGGATGTTGAGGCTAACATACTGCAAAGAACTTTAGATTCTTAGATGAGCAAGTTGGGGAAGTAAGGTGGTTCTACAATTGAGCTTGTGTAAACACTAGTACTGATCGTCGACGGAACATAGCCGAGCCGTCGAATTGCCGTCGAACGTAATTATACTTTCGCGTGTACTATCACGTGTCACGTGAAGGATGTAAAATGGGTTCGCGGACCCCTCTGTCGATAGCAACAACAGGCTGCCTTAATTCTCTTGTGGTGTTCTACGGTTTGTCTGTCTAACTTTTTCATGCACGGTCAACTCATTCTTGAAGCAATTGACATCTTTCGAACGTTCTTGAACTCGTAGGCTATCTGTTGGCCTCGGCGGTGGAACCAAACATGCCTGTCACACATTTGTCTTAGTCCTCATGATATTCACAGTATTATGAATACGGCTGTGTCGAGTTCTCGCCCTGCCTACCTGCAACCTTGAGAAATAAAACCAAATTCCAACTCATATGATTCCTCCCTTCGATAGTACAGCTCAGTCAGGCGGGTTTCCTGCTTCTACGATGGCTTTGCAGGTATTCATTGTTCAAGCACTTCTCAAGTGACCATGAAGGGCTTACAGTACTGGAACCCTTTAGTGTTCTTGACACTCTCAGTCCGGTCTCCATACATGTTTTGACCCTTGTTGGAATTATTGGAGTGGTCGCTCTTGGAGTTTTGGTTCTTTGGCTACTGGTCGTCCGCACATAGAAACTCAAAGCAAACACCGCACCCAACGGGAACTCTGACCTCTATCCTAAATCCAGACCAAATACGAACTGACCTTCAGGTGAGGAACTCATTAGTGTCCCCGCTTACCCAGCGCATTGGACTGATTGAAGTGGATGAACAGAGGGATAATACTGCCACGTTAGAAAACAACATATTACTATGTTCCATCTGTGAAATTTGGATCTTTACTAGGTCTTCTTCGATGGCATCCCAGAGACAGAAGAGATCCCGCTCGATTCACTCTCATCTATCTTACAAGAATCCTACCAATGCCGTTTCTGCCGCCTCACATCCATTCATGTTCGTCGAACATGGAAGTTGGACAAGTTTCCTCGCGTTTATTTCTTAGGGATTCAATGTCGGCTGTTCTTGATGGGTGGTGGTGGTTGTCTTCGGGAGCCTGTCCCCGAACCAAATTTCGTTGCTACCGCCTCCGCATCAATATGGAGGGCCCAACGAACTTTGGAAGAGATGTCCTGTTTCCATGGCGACAACAGATTCCCTTTGCATCCACCTCACGCAAGAAGACGCTTTCAAGTTTGGGAGACCGGCCGATTTTCATAGTCACAGGGTGAAGAACACTGGACATCGGTCTGGTAAAGAAGTGGAGAAGTGGATTAAGCTGTGCCAGGATAACCTTGAATATGATAGTCATAGTGTATGGATAATGGACGACGAAGAGGACAGGAAGCTGCTGGGGTTTGTGAGAGTGGTAAGCGTGGTGTCCGAGTCGATGGCCCTGATTTCTGCACCTTCTAGCTGTCTTTATGTCCTCCTCAGCTACGTATGGGGAACCATCAGCACAGTATCGGACGACGAGGGGTAATATAGCAGAGCGCTCCAAGCCTGGTGGGTTGAACACGGCGACATTCCCGGAGACTATTACTGATTCTATTCTATTCGTTCGACAACTTGGTCAACGTTACATATGGATCGACGCTCTATGCATCATTCAAGATCGTTCCCAGGACAAGATCACTCAGATACACGCTATGGATATGGTTTACGGAATGTCTTATCTTACGATATTGGCCGCTGGCGGCGCATCGGCTCGAGACCCTCTCCCAGGATCCCGTCCACGAACTAGAACACTGCAACAGCATATCGAGGTTGTTCAAGGACTTCATCTTTCTGGACCTCTAAGGGGAGGCTCTCGCTCTGTCCGTATGGAATACGCGTTGTTAGACCTATCAAGAGACCGCGTTCTCCCGCCCACGGATACTTCACTGAGCAGCAAGTCTACTTTGAGTGCCGGGGTGATATCTTCGCAGAAGACATCGTCGCCGAAAGCAAGGGCTACCAATTCTCCATCAACTTTCTTCGGGATTCGCATGGAGAATACTTCTCTCAAGCGGCCCGCTTTGGGAATTACATGTGAGCCGTTAAGGAGTGCATACAACGCAATCCCACCGTGGAATCAGATGTTGCGGATGCTCTCACTGGAGCGATAAATGCTATGGCGAGAGGCTTTGGGCTCGGTGACCCCGCTAGAATCTTTCAATGTGGAATGATGTTGACGGACCTGCACCAAGCACTTCTCTGGCAACATGATCCACACCCCTCGCGCCCGTCCTTCGCTCCCTGACAGAGGCAGTTTACATTGGCCTTCTTGGGCATGTGCTGCGTGGCGTGGTGCTGTTGGCTGTGCGTCAAGAGCATCGGTATCTGGGCGTCATCAATGATAGTGGCGGACCGTTGGTGGTAGAAACGTTTGTCGATTCTTCGATATTCTCTCCATCAAATCCTTCCCTCCCATTTGGATTGGCACCGCGGTCCTCTCATTGGACCCTGCCCCGCCGAGTTTATCGTTATTTCCCGTACCAGTACGCGCCGCGTGTACGACGAACAGAGTCTTGCGTCATTCATGAAGCTGCCTGAAATGTTTCAAGGCTGGAGAAGAAGGTAGTATTTCTTTTATAATGGCTGGCGGTGATAGCATATCTTGCTTGTCGAAAGGCAAGAACAATTCCTTGTTATGCGGTCCTGCATATACGTCATGCTCTGATCTGCTAACTCATTGAACAATAGATATTATACACGCGATGCGGCCTTACGTTGACCTGGCGACTCGATGTTTATTGCTCTGAACTTGCGGCTTATCACTTCCCCCTCCGGCGTTATCGTGTGGTTAGCAAGCTTCATATAATATGAGTTTATAAGTTTTCGCGTGCGGTACCCGAAAACATCCTGCTCGGACTTCCAAAGGCATGTGTGTTCAACAAGTGCTCAAACATTTGTTCATGCTTTGCGCCATGATCTAACACCAGTACGTGCTTCCCAGGGCCAGCTTTGACCCTAAGGGTCTTGAATTTCTTCGTATATTAGTTCCGACCCGGAGCGGCCAGGGTCATTATTTGCTATCAAAGTGCTTTCCATAGAGTAGACGAAACTAATCAATCGTGTTTGTAAAGTTCGCTTGGTCCGGTCACATTTCCATCAAACAATCCTTCAGCCAGAAACACCTTGCAGATACCCGTACTGAGAGAGCGCACTCGTCTGCGTATGATGGAGTCCCTGCATGAATGTTGTCATAGATGCCTTCTAAGACTAATTGAACCTTGAGGTCATACTTGAGTTTACATGTTGTTTCTAGGACGTTATTTTTATCCAAACGCGTGGCCCCCTCGATGCCGAGACTGTTCGTTTTTATCTCGCTAATACTTCGCTGGACTCTTTTTCGTCCATGCGGAGGGAATTTTTCATCGGGACTTCAAACCAATCAACATCCTCGTTAGACCTGACGGGCAGCTGACAGTTGGAGATTTTGGACACGCCCAGAGAATAGGGCGAGAACAGATATAGCCCCCATGAGGTCTTGTGTATATCACAGGACATAGTGGATGGCAGGCATCGCATCGTATGAAATGATCACGAAGGGATCAGCCGGTACCATTTGTTATTTGCTCTATGAAACCCCCCTCCATTTCTTTCAGCCGTTCTTTGGCAGGAACAAAATCAAATGTCTAAAAGGATCGTCTCTGGCAGGTACAAGTGGCATGAAAGGGCATCTGCGCGGGCGCCTCCCTCAAATCCATCGTCGCAAGCCTCCCGAATACGACAGGAGAGCATGGTCTGGGCGTTGATACTTCCGTTCTCGAACGCCCATGGCCCAACGACATCGATTGGAATAAAACGCAGGCCGGCCACTACTCGGTATGTGAGAATAGACATCACTATACTATGTTTGATTAATGGAAATTCGGGATGCACCGCCTGATAGGTCCCTTGCGGTGCCTGCGCATATCCAGACGTGGCTAAGCAAAGGATTATATCGTATTAAATTGTGCACTGTGAGTGGGATTCGGGCCGTCTACCCAAAAGAAAAGGCCAGAATGTCTCAAATGTTCGCCGCGTTTCTTCCGTTGTCAGCTATTTTCTTGTTGATGAATTGCGTTACTCGCGATTGTCATTGAATGGGACTCCCCTAATAGTAAATATAGAGAATGGAGTACTTTGTGAAACCATTCTGGAAAGGGCTGCGACGCCTTTGTTTGGTTCCGCTCTTCTCTCTTTCCTGATACGGTCGGTGGGGTTAGTCCCGTTCTCAGAACGCCTCAGGGGACTTGCCGTCGTCTTTTGTTCCCTGTAGGAGCCGTACGGGCGTCCCCAGCCGCCAGATCATTCATGTGGGATTCTATTTACCCTATCTCCTATTACACGTTTTCCTTGGCTGCGTGAGATTGACGCTCACGAAGGTTTGGAAGACAATTGTGTAGAAGCTCGAGGTTTACGAGAAGCTCTGGCTTAACTTTGTCTTAAATGCCTTCCATGACACAATTGCAGACGAGTGTGTACTATGTGTCAGGTCACAGGACAATTGAATCCTCAAGACCGGGAGTCTTTGTCTCGACTTTGTCACCTTCCCTGATACAATTACAAGTACGTAATCGCGGTGCCGTAGCGCGAAACAATTTAGGTTAGCAAGCCCGCACCCGGAGCGTCACGCGTCACTCTCTGGAAAATATCAAACGGGGATGCGACAAAAATGAATAAAGATAGACTAAATAACAGTGCCATGAGCGGCGGACTATTATGAAATACAGTGAGCTATTCGTAAAGACGTCAAATGCCTGTCATGCTCCACACATCTGTAACTTCCCGCATAGGCGCGCCAAGGGGCGAATTGTCCGTGTTCGGCCTCGCTCGAACTCTGCGATAGCATCTGCATCATCTGTGTATGAGCTGCTCGTCGAGGAATCATCGTCATCTGTTTCGTCGTCGTCGAGTTCCAGCTCAATATCAGAATCTTCATCATCTGTGGGTGAACAGGGTGCACAGCCGGGGCGACTGCGCGCCGGAAGAAGCCAATTGCTGTACCACCGCCCCAGGAACACTTTGATGTCTGTGGGAAGCCCCAAGTACTCCACGTTGCGCGCGATCCCCTCCCAGTGGACAACACCCCGATTTAGACAATCTTCCATGAGGGTTGTCTGACCAAAGTACATCCAATGGAAAATCAGATGAATGGAAGATGGATCAGGAACGGGGAGAAAGAGAGTGGGGTGTGAAGGTGGAGAAGGGAGAAGAGAAGGAAGACGGCTTTCTGGAACATGTAGGGGAGGATGTCGAGGTTGTGAGGCACCAGTGTGGATGATATCAACGGGTGATGCGCCGCTGAAGAGACCTCGGAGCAACGTTGAATGCGAAGAGAGGTAGTCCATGTGCAACTACAAACACAATAATAAGGACTATGTGCCCTCGATGAACATAATGACTCACTCTTAATTTTATTCGAGGCACGGCATGGATAGCAGGCTCTGTTACTCGTCGAGCAGCATCTGGCGAGGGCTCTGGTGAGGAGTCTGAAGAAGGGACTGGGGAGTCATGTACTGGACGCGGTCGATGATGTGGAACAGGTACGACTGCCGAAGAGATGAGAACGTTCCGTAAATAACACATTGAGACGTACTGATGGTACAATCAGCGGTCTGTGGTCTATCCCAGTAGTGTGAGGCGAGAGTTCTGAGCTGGTCGACGATGTATTCATGAGGGACATCATTGAGGGATGGAGGAGGGAAGGGTCTTGGTGCAAAGGATGAGGATGAATGTGAAGATGTTACAGGGGGTGAATGCATGTGTGAGAAAGGGCGAAGTAGAGTAAGAGAACACGCCTCGTTTTAAGGGATCGGGGTATCCCAGGACTATTGTTTACTAGGGGAACATATACCATATCCAAATTAGGTAAATCTGCAACCGTGAGACATTTGAGTTCAAAATGTTTTTTGCGGCAGACATGATCGCGTGCGCTTAAAAAGTCAGCCCGCTGAACAAAAGCAAAATGTTTCACCGGCCAGGCTGCTGTATTCAATTCGAGGTTCAGGCCAGGGGAAA
>QFEN01000090.1:0-22136 GCA_003316125.1 Auricularia polytricha
CATTGCTGGGTACGTTCATGTCCTAGTGCTTTGATACTATACTGAAAAGTTGTCACAGCGGAGGCCCTGCAGGTGCGGTGGACATATGTGTCGTCTTGCAGCTAACTTGAAGCATTTTCTACAAAGGATGTGTCGTCGCCGGACGCCTTGCGTATGCAGACCCCAACCTCAAGGTCATGCTCATCGAAGGCATGTCTGCTAAAAACATTTATTTATTTACTGCTCAACATGAGCCATAGGTGGTGCCAACAACCGCGATGATCCCTGGGTTTATAGGTAGACTCTACACATAAACGACCACAATGGTCCTGACTTTCAATAGACCTGGCATATACGTGAAGAACATGCAACGTGACGGAATGTTTGTTTTTAAAATATGCTAGCGTTCTGTTCTGCTGACAGGAATTGTCAGCAACGACAAGGCCACATTCTACACTGATGCTCAACCTTCCCCATACCTGAGAGGAAGGCAGAGCATTGTACCGTGCGTTGTTCGCGATCATCATCTGATTGAGTACTGACCATTGTTTCCAGGTGCGCTGATATCCTTGGTATCTATTTCTCATCCACTGTTTGGCTATATATCTCAGGAAGCTTATTGAACTTGCGCAGGCGGCGGTAGTAGGTGAGCTGCACAATCCGCTTACATATCGCTAGATTGATAACATCTCCTACAGCATCAACTTCCAAATGTACACAAGAGTGAGTGCGAGAATTAAACAAAAGACTATGCGTTAACTTGAGTTTGACAGGCTTCCGCATCTGATTGGGGTTTGTCGAAATCGTCTTACCAAGATGAAATCGCGGACAACTAAATCAACTCAACAGATGACTTCAAGGCCGAAGGTTGGACAGCCAAGGGTATGTGTGATCACACCAATGATCATCATCCATGCATTGATGAGTTTCGTAGACCTCCTTCCTCTTATGAAACGGGTTCGTGCCCTGCACCAGAGAAGAGCAATTAGTGCCAATAACAGCTCTTGTATAGCTCGAAAACTACCAGAAGCCGGTTAACAACGATACTCACGGATATGATGGTCCGATCGCCATCAGTAACGGTGGCCAGGTCACTCCCCTTGCTCAGGATTTTTTGAGAGCTGCACATACCATCGATGTTCCCTTCAGCGGTAAGATCTGAGGTTCCATCAAGAGGACACAGACTGACTGGTAGTTCGCAGACGACATTCAGGGTATGGGTAGCTGGCTTTCATTTCTCCCCGCTAATCGTTGGATACAGATCTTACTACTGCTCACGGATCTGAGATCTGGGCCAAATACATCAATCGTCACACTGGTCGCCGCAGTGATGCTGCCACTGGTGAGTATGCTTCTGGCCACCTGGGTATGTTTAGCTAACGCAATCCAGCATACGTCCACGGCGTCACGGACATCCAGAGTAACCTATACTTGCGCACTAATGCCCGTGTGTCTCGCGTGATATTTGAAGGCACCAAGGCTGTCGGTGTCGCATACGTCTCATCCAGGAATCGTGCGAACAACGCTGCGGTTCAGGAGACCATTGTGAGCTTCACTCTCAACCACGCTGATGTATGTCTAACAAAAGCCACAGGTCCGGGCTCGCAAGATGGTTATCTTGAGCAGTGGAACTTTGGGCACTCCGCAGGTAAGATATTATGTTCAAATTTTTTTCACTTGATAACCTGATATTTTTGTTGTAGATTTTGGAGCGGTCTGGTGTCGGGTCAGCAGGTCTGCTCAAACAACTCGATGTCAAGGTTGTCAGTGACCTTCCTGGCGTGGGGTGCGTACACAACGAACCCCTTGTGAAGATAGCGTTAACACTTGACACAGCGAAGAGTACCAAGATCACTACACAACTCTGTCAAGTAAGTACACGGAGTACTCGATCGAGGTTCACTGCTGAGGCTATGATCTTAGTTTACCGTGTCTCTAACGAGTCGACAACCTTGGACGATTTCCTGCGTGGTGATGAACAGGCTCAAAAGGAGGTGAGCCTAATGATAATGCAAACGCTTGTACAGGCGCTCAAGACACTAGATTTTCGCCGAGTGGGAAGTCAGCCCAGAGAAGGCACGCCTGTCATCGAATGCTATCGATGCCGGCTTTAAGGTCAGCTATCAAAGTACTTGTTAGACTTAAGTTAGGTTCGAGCACATTAGCAGATTCGTCCTACTGAAGAGGAGCTGAAAGAAATGGGCCCAGAGTTCAATGCTCTTTGGGACAGATACTTTAAAGACAAGCCTGATAAGCCCGTCATGTAGGTATTTGACGTTTGTTCCAGCTTCTTTTCGGCTCAACTGTCTTCGTAGGTTTGGATCTATCGTCTCTGCAGGTAAGATTATTGAGATGACATTCACAATGATCTAACAACTATATCGCATGCCAGCTTATGCGGATCATTCCCTCCTTCCTCCCGGCAAGTACATGACAATGTTCCAGTACCTCGAGTACCCTGCTAGCCGTGGAAAGGTTAGCCGACGTCGATCTCTAATCTAACGTTGAACTCATGTTACGCGGCCAGATCCATATTACTTCTCCTAATCCTTACGTCGAGCCCTTCTTTGACAGCGGCTTTATGAACAACAAGGCCGACTTTGCTCCAATACGCTGGAGCTACAAAAAGACTCGCGAGGTTGCGAGACGCATGGATGGTCAGCGAAGCCCACTTCTGAACATTGTCATCTTGTGAACTCAACTCGCTCTTCATTTAGCCTTCCGTGGCGAGCTTACTTCTCACCACCCACACTTCCACCCCGCTTCGCCCGCTGCTGCTCGTGACATTGACATCAAGACAGCCAAGCAAATGATGCCAAACGGCTTTACTGTTGGCATTCACATGGGTTCGCGACTATCCTTCTCCTTGCACGGAAGCTTTGTCGAATGACTCGACATTCTTAGGTACCTGGCACAAGCCTGGTGAACCATACGACGCAAGCAAGGTGCACGATGAGATCAAGTACACCGAGGAGGACGACGAGGCCATCGATAATTGGATTGCAGGTAAGAACTCTAGGAGACTCTCCGTGATCTCGTTTCTAAGCTTTAAAAACTACACAGATCACGTTGAGACTACCTGGCACAGTCTAGGTGAGCATTGCGAATGACTTGCGACGAAATGGTACTAAAATCTCAAACAGGAACCTGCGGTACGGCAGCCTCTCTACATACAATCGAAAAAGATACTCAATTGGCTTTTAGCTATGAAGCCTCGTGCAGAGGGAGGTGTTGTTGATGCTCGCCTCAATGTCTATGGTACCCAGAACTTGAAGTGTGTCGACTTGAGTATCTGTCCTGTAAGCGATTCCCATGAAATATTCAAGTGACTCTTTCTTACCTTATATAGGACAATTTGGGCACGAACACCTACTCGTCTGCGCTCCTCGTCGGCGAGAAGGGAGCAGATCTTATCTGTGAGGACCTCGGTTAGTGTACTTGCTACCTTTTTAAGGATTGCCATCGCTGAAAGGATCTTTCATTAGGCATCAAGGTCAGGACGCCTCATGCTCCTGTTCCCCATGCGCCCATCCCACTTGGTCGCCCTGCAACTCAGATGGTCCGTTGAAGCAACTGTCGGGTTATTTTGATTGAGAAATCGCCAGGTCTCAACACCCCGAAATTCGTGTACATTATACAACACATATTTGTATGACCATAGCATCAATGCAAATCACTCCGTCGGTTCTTGAAACGAGAACATCCAGACCATTCGAGGCTTGTACTGGTTAGTGCTTGATGATTGGCTGGACAGGACCTGGGCACCGTAGCAGGGTAAAGTATAATTAGCAAGATAATTCATTCCCATCCTTGAGATCTAGAATATAGTAGTCGACTATATGCGGGAGCCATAAATATCTTGTGGCTCAACGCCAGCTTGGCCTTTGCGAGCATTGGCCTGGCCCCATCTTGAAAGATAAATGAGCAGGTTGTAATGAGGATCAGCTAAAAGTATATACTTTTTAATACGGATGCTTTCAATCTGAATGAAACCTGTAGTGTCTGTTGGCTCAAAGCCACCGAGTTCGTCCATGGAAGATTGCTGCTCATCATAAAGACCCTGGAAAGCGGGTAAAGAAAGCATCACAGTCATGAATCAAATTCGTTACCTCATCAGAGTAGCGGCCGATAACAACGACGTTACCCTTGTAGAGCTTCAGGCGCACTGTTCCATTGACGGTGCGCTGGCTCGCGGGGATGGCACTAGTTACGAACTCACGCTCAGGGGTGAAGAAGTGGCCATTGTAAAGAATGCGGCCTAGTTCGATAGTGACGAACTGATCACGAAGAGCACGAACATTGCGGTCGAGAGTGAGACCTTCAATGTCCATATGTGCAACACGTAAAATAGTCGCTCCAGGCGACTCATAACAACCGCGAGACTTGACGCCGATGAATCTATTTTCCACGATATCAATACGACCGACACCATGCTTCCTTGCGACCGCATTGAGGGCGAGGAAAATGTCAACGGGATCAGTGAGAGGGACCTGGTTAGCAATTACAACCTTTACAGGAAGACCAGCCTTGAACTCGATCGACAGCTGTTCAGGCTCCGATGGTGCATCTTGGAGGGATGTGGTGAGTTTCCACATGTCATTGGGAGGTGTGGTGTTCGGATCTTCCAGGATCCCAGCCTCATATGAGATATGAAAGAGGTTCTCGTCTGTTGACCATGGTTTTGCGGCAGTTTGTTGTACCGGGATTTCCTTCTCCTCCGCGTATGCAAGTAGTGCTTGACGGCCAGGGAAGCGGTTATAGAACTCTGAACGTTAAGGGTTAGCGAAAAGCTTTGTAAAATCGGGAAACTGGATCACCAGGAAGCCTCCAAGGAGCGATGACCTTGATATCGGGCTTAAGACCATAGAAGGCAAGTTCAAAGCGAACCTGATCATTCCCTTTGCCCGTGCAGCCATGCGAGACATAGCTGTCAGAAGATCGCTGAGCTCAGGTGAGTGGAAAATGAAGGCGAAGCTTACTCGCAACCCTCTTTGTCTGCAACGGATATCATACCGCGAGCAATAACAGGACGAGCGAGAGAAGTTCCAAGTAGATATACATTCTGTGATGACGATCAGCCCATGATAACTGTCAGATGAGGGCACTTACTTCGTAGATGCAGTTTGCTTGTACAGCAGGATAAATTAACTGCGTCACAAATTCACGCTTCAGGTCCTACGAGTTTGTGAGCGACAAGCACGGCAAGGCAACGCTGGAAGAATTTCAAACCTCCACGAAGAATTTCTTTGCACCAACGCTGAGTGCCTTCTGTCTAGCTGCTTCGAAATCCTGTACAAACAGTCAGTCACCAGCGGCGTATAGCAGGAGATATCAGTACCTCCTCCTGACCGACATCAGCCATGAAGGCATAAACCTCATAGCCCTGCTCAATCAGCCATGCCAGAATGCATGAAGTGTCTGCAGATCTTGATATTTAACAATAATCTCCTCCACGCAGATCAACCTACCAAGACCGCCAGAGTATGCTAGCAAAACACGACCTTTTGCAGGGTGTGACATAGTTGCAACAGATGATAAAGGCACACGAAGGAGTCAAGGTCTGAGGACTGCGGACTCAAGGATCTATCTAATTGAAGTAGGCCGGGGACTCGGAGGACTCCGAACAATGAGTTCACTGATCTGCGAGAGTTGCTCGATTTAGAAATTTTCAACCGATCACCGAAATTTCCGAAGTTGGCGTCAGGCTGGCGTCAAATATGGAACGTCATGGTCAGGATCCTGTTTTACCTCAGGTGTGCATTACAAAAGGGTGGGCCGGTGCTGCGGGTGAGTTCTGCGAATGAATACGCATATTATAGCAAACAAGACAAGTACCGTTCCGGCGGTACAAACCAAACATTATTCCCAGCCTAGACGGTACATGGATGACCGCTCAGCAAGTACCCAGGCGTCATGTGTGCTCTAGCCTCTGGATCAAGGGATATTTGATTCTATCTCGATAACGCTGAAGGTGGAGGTGTCGGGGATTGTACCATGGGTGCTTGTGGGTCGGGACGCAGCTCTCCTCTACACCGACATCCACACCCAGAGCCGCACACATTTGACATAGCATCTCGCCAGCATCCCAAGTGAGTGACGTGGAGGCAGTTTCCACAAGTGCGTGAGAGGCCTGAACGCCGAGCGTGAGTTAACATCATCGACGAGTGTCACGTTGCAGTACCTTTCACAGGCAAACGGCACAAAGAGCACCGCGGTTTAAGAGTCCGCACTCCACAACATGAACATGTTTCTACGTGGGGGTCAAGAGTGCGGTTGCACTTCCCACAGGCATGCTGCACATCTATTGAAAGTTGTCAGTTGGCACATGAATCTTGCGTTTCGCTGCGTACCGAAGATAGCCTCTCGGTTATTGGAGTGAAGGGTCGTAATTCTGGCACTCTTCAGCAATTCAAGTCGCTTGTTCAGGAGTTCCCATCTAAAGAGCATCTCCGCATATGCAAGAACATGGCACTTGTACTGAGCAAGAATCTGCTGATCATATGTGGCTGTCCTAAATGCTCGTGATAAGTGAAGATCCGCCCACTACGCAAAAGCAAATATACTGCACTTTTCTTCGATAGGTTCTTCTTCTATGACCAACCTCTTTTCATGGATCACTTGCTTTGGGCTGATAACCTGCGAAAAAGTCGGTCGACGCCCATATACCGCCGGTGAAAGGGGTGCGGCAGGCGCAAGTGTTGCCAAAACAGATGTATCTGACCACGATTTTGAAACTGGCGCTACTAGCGTCGACCCTTTGCCTCGCCTCGGTGTGTCCAGATTTGGTAGCCTCAATACTACGGAACCTGCACTTTCGCTGCCAGGCAACGGTGAAGGCATAGGCATTGGGGTCCTCGTCGGGAGTTGAAGGGTATCTATCGAAAGAGGGGTCGAGATACTTTCTTGCACGCCGGACATAAACTGTCGCATGCTGCCAGCATTAAACAGGCTTGACCACGAACCGCGGGAGGAGTTAGACATTGAAAGCGACGAAATCATAAGGGGCGGAGCTGTCGGAGACGTCGATGAGAGTCGCGGCCAACCGGGAGAGAGGGCTGCCGCACGAGGGCCTTTCCGCCGCACTAACGAGAAATAATCTTCTTCAGGGGTCGGTGACATTGACGACGGTTCATTTGCAGAGGGCGTATTTGGCACTGTGATAATATCAGCTGGTATACTCCGATGAGTGAATAAAAGACTTGCCAGTATCAGGAAGCGAAGCGAAAGCCCTGAGTAAAATTATACCAAGCATTGCAAGCATCTGAACATCATGACTTGTACAGTACTCCTTGTACCTACGGAAATCCAAGTTAACGCTTGGAATACTGCGAAGGACAAGAACATACAGCGAATCAATTATTTTCCGCGCAACCTTGCTTGGACCTGCGCCCTTGGTCACTGATGTGGGGAACAAGCCTCTGAGTGTCATCCACACTCGTTCATGGCTCCACTGCCCATGTTCATGCGCTATTTTTGCGTTTGCCTCACATATAGCACCTACGCTTTCGCCGTCGCGTCCGAACACATACGCCTCTGCGACTTTTCGTTGAGCAAATGTAGTATCCGTTGGACCTTCGATGAACACCGTGCTTCTACGTGTGAGGACCGGTACCTTGGCATAATTCGGGTTGGCGGTTGGAAGGGAGCTGGTTGAAGTAGCCATTGATTCACGTCGCTTGTGGTGGTGGTGGTGGTGTGAAAAGGTAAGGAGGTTGGTCATTATGCGCATGGTTGTGTCGTTATCGCCGGATGACTGTGGAAGGGAGTCCAGCCTGTCACGATCGATTGCAGCCATACCAAGCCGTCGGACAGCATCAGAGAGCAATGCGGGAGATTGGAACAACCTCTGAGCAGAAGGAGATGAGCGTGATGCTGGAGTTGTGGCCGGAGAAGCCGACATCTCGTTCATGGGATTGCGCACTATCCGGGGTGGCGCACGGAAGAAACATACCAACTCTCCTGATGTGATCTTTAGTGTACGCTGATACTGACCTAGCAATGTACCAACCGTTTGGCCCAAAAACACCTTGTGAAGTCCTTGGTTCCGCGAGATTCTTGTTGTTCCTCAACAACGAAACCGTAAAATCCCTCGACTTTCTCCCTCCCTCTCCTTTCCGCGCATTATCTTCATCCTCTTCGTTGGATGACTCCGAGTCAATTCCTCTCGGGATGCCAACTCTCTCGTCTTCATCCCCAAAAAGTAAGAATCTCAGGCAGGCTTCAAGGCATGGTCTTCTTCTTTCTCGAATACCTCTCAACCGTCTCAACATGAATGCGCGACTTTGCATCGAAACTAGGGGGTTTCGCTCAAGATCAATGTCAGGTACACCAGATTGAGGGTATGTCTTAGGAAATCGGAAGGAAACGCGTATGAACACGCTGACAGAAGATGACTCGCCCCATGGTCCATGCAGACCAAGGGTACATGTACGTCGCTTGGTAAGATCGTGCTACGAATATAAAGTAAGTCAACGCATACGGCCAAAGAAATCCGCAAGACCTTTTCAAGTTTTATCTTGGACGTCTGCAGCTTCGTCAACGCAGAAGTAATCCTACGCACCAAGATCAGTAGCAGAAAGACTGGTCATTATATTTACTCACTCGTCTTGCAAGCTCTGCGTTCCTTCTCCATCCATGATACGACTCCCACTCCGCTTCCTCTTCTGGCCCGATGGAACGCTCCCGTCGCGCTCCTCTCTTCGCTCGCCTGAACTTACCCTACTTTCTGGTCCGGACGCGCTATCCTCGCGCCGTTCGCCAACCTTAATGCTTGCAAGCCATTGGAACGCATCCATTCTCGCAGATCTGCCACCAAGCGCATGACCACGGGTCATCGTCATCGTTGCGGGTGTCCCAGGGATATGTTGAATGTGCGGCTTTGACATAATGCCGGGAATATTGAGCGCGGCTGACCCAGGAGCGTCCAGAAGCAGTGCACCGCGGGCCCGTGCCGCAGATCCGTGGTGTGGTTGGAGGACGGGGTTGTGATCTTTGTCTCTGCTCGCAAGAACACTAGCGCCAGTAATTGTGGTTGTTGGTACTCGAGGGGGAAGTGTAGTCGCTCTCACTTCAGCCAGAATTCTACGAGGCCCAATAGGTGCAGATAGAAGTGACGGGTGTGCATCAGGTGCTGTTGGCGGGTGACGGAAAGACTTGTCCGTGAAGAAACGTGAACGTTGCAAATGAGGGTGTGAAGGTGCTTGAGTGGTAGCCGTATGACCGACTTTCTGTGATCAAGAAGATGTGATCCACTGAACGTAGGTGCGAAGGCACATAACGGATAATTGCGCACCTCCATAATTTCAGCATCAACCGGCCAGAATCTGAGAGTTCTGTCCTTGGACCATGTGATAAGCTGGTGCTCTTCTCCCTCTGTTGTCATCAAATTACACGACGGTTGACATCAGAAGTGTGCGCGCTCACCTAATCCTCCCTTCCTCCACACAAATTCCTTCACTACATCTGCATGTCCCTCAAACACTTCTACTGGCGTTCCAACCTCACTCCCCTCCAGTGTGTACATTTCAAGGGTCGTATCTCCGCGCTGCGGCAGACTCAACACGCCATGTCCAAAAGGAAGGTTTCGGGCGCGCCAGACGGGATACCGCGTTGAGATCGTTGAGCGTGGTTCAATTTCGGCTTGCGAGGACTGATTAAGGGAGAAAGAAGGAGCATCATGCGCATCCCACACTTTGATGGTTTTGTCAAGAGAGCAAGTCACGAGGTCGTGCTTCCGTTCATGCGCCCAATCTATACCGTAAATCTTCGCAGTATGAGCCTTTATTCGCGCAGTAGGAAGTGAACCTTTCTGCCAAGTTGATCAGTGGACAACTCCACGGGTGACAAACGCCAGAGGATAATCTAGGGAGGGCGACATACTCGGCGATCCCATATTAAAACTTCATTCATATGTGAGGATGCCAAAACATTGGGATCTTTTCGGTTCCATTTTACCTGTGTGCCTCCCGCTGTGCAAAATGTCATATTTCAACGCGCGAGTACAATCCCGGACAAGCTTACCGTTGAACGCGCAGAGTCCTGTGATAATTCAAGCTACATGTTGAAGTGGGACGGTCGACAAACGCACCTAGCACGGGTTTCCTTGGGTATCTTAAATCCCAAGACCACACCCAAGCATCAATGCCGACACTAGCTACAGTGTCGGGCTCCGAGGTATGCCAGTTAATGTCGGTGATGGCACGATAATGAGAGTGAAGTATGTATTCAATAGACGTCTTTCCGACCAACATAAGATTCCAAATAAGGCTTCAAGTTCTCTGTCAGTCAGAGGCTCCAGTTACAACGGTATAGGAGTGCTCACAGTTTCTCGGATGAGGTAGACACAATGTACTCTGCACGAGCGCGGTGTGGATTCCATTGCACATCGGCGACATCCCATGTTCCGCCTTGAGGAAGAAAACGTGGCACCTCGAGTGGTGCTTCGAGATCAATGATAAACAAACCTCGGCGACTTCGTACTATTGAGAATGCATTCGGCACAACATATGCTGACTCACGCTGCAAGGACAATATCTCTGCTCGCAGGGCTGATGCTCATCTGTATACTTTGGTCAAGAGACTGCCTTTTTGATGACACGAAGGATACGTACATTTCCGACTGCATCCCCGACAAGTTCCTTCATGTCTATCTGGAGATTTCTGCGAAAACTTCCACCGTCTTCGGGCGAAGAAGATGGATGCGCCGTCTGTGTCATTCCGAATGATGGTACATCACGATAGGAACCAAGTCCAACGGACATTTCTTGTGTATGGTCATAAAGTGGAGGAGCCCATGAGGGACGGCGTGCAGTTAGCAAGGATAAAGAAGAAGGAACGGGTCCGTCTCTGTCTGGTGTAGCACTTTCGTTTGCAATACGGATACGTGCTGACTGCGGGGGTCTTGTATGCGCAGATTGCGACTTGGACGATGACCGCGACATCAATTGTCGGTCCTTCGCAGTGAATGTCAATATACCACCATGTCACGTGAATCACACCCATTAAAAGGTTCAGACAAAGTTCAGACGAAACAATCTATATAGTCGATGTAATAAGATACTGATATGACGGGATGAGCGGTGATTAATAATGCAAGACAGTGATCAATACGTGGTGTGTTAGTGTCCGGCATCCAATTAACACGACTATAGATACGCCCTGGCGGACCTGCGTGCCATCTGCACAGAAGAATATCAGCACGAGCAGCACGTGAAGGATTCAAAACACACCTCGACGACCTTCCACCCCCCGGTAACTTCGTCCGCCAACTCCTCGCGAACGCGCGTTATCACTGCGGCATATGCGCACTGTTCCACTCGGTTTTCAGCACCCACGACGATCTCACGCGAGGCCGCATTGCGAAAGAGAAGAACCTCTTGTGTTGAGAACGTCACAACAAAGACAGGGATAGAGGAGTCGAGAATCTTTCCATCGGAGACCTGGAAAGATTCAGCATTTCATGTCTGCATTATGTAGATGATGAGAAATATTCTAAATAAAATACTTACATCTACCGACCGAATATCAAGCACTTTGCTATCACTCACGAGGCCCTGGCGGAGATATTGTTCCATAGTTGCCCAAAGAACATTGTACGTCTACAAAAAAAAAAGGAGTTGTTTAGCCTCTGGAATACAATTCCGATCGCATATACTCACCGCTTCACTGCACCACCTAACAAGCGACTCCCTATCTGCACTCAAGTACGCATCAACGACTTCAGGAATAATATATTCTCTCAGCTCCCTCTCAAACGCCTCCCTCGAAAAGTTTGGATCCAAAGCACGGATCATCCGTGTCACCTGTGCTGTTTCATTCTCCTCGAACCACGACCCAATCGTACTGGTCACAGCACGAACCGGTGTGACGAGGGGAGACTCCGACTCTTCGTACGCGGCATGTAGTGAGGCTAAGCGTTGCATAACAGGGTTCGTGGACTTGAAGTTCTCCCAAGCCTCAGCACGGGGTGAGGTTTTGACGGAGACCAGTGCTTGGCCTGCCCTGTAGACATCATCATTGTTATTACCAGCACATACAATTCAATTCCAAGCGACGCACTCCAGGTTTTCCTCCATCAGTCGACGTCCGCCTAGGCCTGCCTTCTCAAGACGTTTTTGCCTACGTCGTCTCCGGGCTTCCTTGTCCTCAAATCCAGCATGCTTCGCAGACCCAGAATCATCCAGAGCATCAACGAGAGTCTCTGCAAGAGTTTTGTAAGCAGCCGTCTGACGGATGGGCTCGGTTGTGGTTGCAATGGTACTGGAGAGGGACGAAGTTGCTCGTGAAATCTGCCGGAATTGAGTTCATGACATCAAGTATGACACAGAAGCGAACCAAAACGCACTGTGCGCATAATCTCGCTCTCTTCCATCGTCTTCAAAGCCTCTGATACCGCATCTCCGACCTTGACACCCGTGTTCTTCAGCTCCTCCGCTGCTGCTCTAAGACGAGGGTTCTCTTTGATGCTGGATGTCAACTAAGTGCGGAAGCAGATGTGAGATTCAATATTGGTATGATATAAATTAAAGCACGAACTCTTGCACGCTCATACACTTCCCTCGCCCGTTTCATGGCCTCCGAATCCTGAAGCTTGTCGACGTCACCCTGAAGTTGTTTGACATTGTCTTGGAGCTCTCGGTTTTTCCGCAATTCATCGCGAAGAACATCCACAAATGTTTGAAAAGGAGACTTCGGGAGTTCGTTGTGACTTCGTGATGAGGAATGGAAGGAACGAGATGCGGAAGTGTTTGCTGGTCGTGACAAAGGATGGCTGAAGGAAGAATAACGGGGCAGTGAGGACAACGCTACGATTGGTCTGTGCGCAAGTAACGACCGCGCACGTTGGCCTGCAACGAAGCTACGGAGATGGCGGGGAAGCATCACTTTCTGCGGTTGAAGAGCTTCTCAGGACAAGTCTCAAGAAATTGTTAAAAATCACGTAGTCACGTGATGGCCCATCGTGTCAATATTTCGAGTCATTTTACGGTCAAGTATTTTGCTTCTATATAATATCTATGCATTGAACAAATTGACGCCGTCTTGGATTTCAACGTATACGACGACATTTGAAGTAGCTCAATTGCATGGTCAATCAATATCCTTGTCACCTCCCGCAACTGTAACACGCACCTCTCCACCGTCATTATGCCCAATGCATGATGCACCCAGCACGGGTTGTCCAGTTGAACGACCCTCCTGTTGCAAAATCCCATTGATCACTCTTCACTTGATACGTTGAATCCCACCAATCAGATGCCCAACCTCCCTCAGACTCCCATATACCCGCAAACCGTACCATTTCCGACTGAGCGTATCATGTCATCCATACCGCGCGTGGTGGATGGTGAAACGGGAACTGACACCCGCCAAACGTGGGAGTACCCATCTCCTTAGCAATACTATAATGCACTGGTAAGGAAAGGTTTGGATACGCCCGCTGAGCATGTCGAGATGGTGGTGGAAATACACAATTTTTTGAATGAGAGAGCTTGGGGAGAAGTGTTGAAGTGGGGGAGGAGGGTTGCACAGTGCATTGTATGTTTGTTATGCCGATTATGATTCAATATTGATGTTTTTTCGACCTCTCAGGGAGAGTGACGAGGAACCGCATCTTTAAGGGACGTTCGGTCGAGATGTCGCCAAAGGCAAGGTTCTGGAATCTGGATGTTGGCTGGCTGCTTCCTTCTAGATTCAAATAGGTTTGTCCCTGTTGTGTATTCATTAAATGCTGACATCAGTGTCGCAGCACTGAGCTTCCATTCGATCGCCATGATTGGATAGTATGTCATCCGCGCGATGGAACAGAGGTTCGCTATTTCATTGACTACTACTCTGCACCCCCTACCTCCAACGGGGACCCCGGTTTTGCATTGGATGTCCGACCTGCTCTTGACTCGTTTGAAAGCGTCCAATAGCGTGTCGCAGTGGGCATGGACGACGTATGGGAGGAGCATTGTGAGAAAGGGTGGGGAAAGAGTGAACGCGGTGGAACGTAACAGGCAATGTCGTAGGAGGTTATGGAGCATCATGCGTGCTCTACTTTCCCAGATTGGTCGCCCGACTGTCGATATCTATGTTGCTTTGGGTAAGTTAATTAACACCTCTCGTATTGTACGCTAATGTGATAGACCCGCCGTCGGAAAGTCATACCGTCATTAACAATTATTTCCAGCACCTTGATATTAGTCAAAGTCACGGAAGATGTGGATGCCCTTTCTGATGAGCTGGGTGGCTATTTGATATGATGATGTCGTCCCTCTCATCTCAGACCAAGATCTAGAATTCAAATTAAGACGTACCTGTGGTCGCATCCAGTGGCGGGCGCCTGGGTAATGACTCACTTGTTCTCTGATGAAACAGTTGGACGTTGGGAGCAACCGATAACGAGGTGGTCTGGGTGGTTCCTCGTGTACACGATGCATGCGGGTTGTTTGATCATCGAGTGTGACCTTCAGAAGGTATTGCTCAATTGCTGCATGTGCCATATTGACTCTTGAGCCCGAGGGAATATGTTTGCGATATCGATTGGTCTCGATCAAAATATAAGCAGACCGAAGTGCCTGTGGATGCTGGTCTTGCTATATCGTTGAAGGTGACATCTATCGGACTGTCTACTATTCTGTCCATTATAGCTGACGGACTCAAAACAGCATCGGGATCGTGCCCTGAACAAATTTCTACTGCTGAGGATATTCTCGATGATTGTTCCGAGAAGTTGTTTGGATCTATGATGTCACGTGGAAGCAAATTCACTACAATTGACCACAAGTGAGACATCCGCTGACTCCGAAATTGAATAGAATGAGAGTTCCGCTCAGTGGCTCGTCACAGATCTATTCAAAGTCACTGAATAGAGTGTTTGGAGCGGAACTCTCATTCTATTCAATCCACTCTCCGCCAGGTTTACCTTACGTTTATTTCCACATCCGATGTCTCAACCTTTGGGCCATAAAAGCTCGACTACTGCCAGGTCCAAGTCCCTCGCCCATCGAAAGCATCTCTATCATCATCAACCTTGAACACATTCATCTCAAATTCTTCCATATCATGTTTTCAAAGAGGAATCCGTCCAGTGCTGACAAAATTCGCCGTCGTATCCCAACCCCACACACCTCTCGCATCTCTAAATCTATTACTCAGACATCTGGACTCAATGTCTCGCACATCACCGACGTTTCGACCAATCCTACTGATGAATTCTCTCATCAATCCGCTACCCTTTTGACAACTCATCACTCTTTCCCCTCGAAGCGCTCGTCAACTATGCGCAAGAAAACCAAAAAGCAACGCTCTCAGAAGTCTCCTGTTAACCCTCTCACGGTTGGCCTCGACACGTCGGACTCAAAGGACCATTGGCTTGACCTTTCCTTCTTGGACCGCCAGTGTACGCAGGAAGACTACCTCTGCAATTACTGGCGCTACACAGTAGCTGCCGAGCAAAGCATGCGCCTCGATTACTTCCTGAATGCGATTGATGCGCACGAGTGCGAATTGTGGCAAGGCTTTTCAGATGATTATGTGCCATCCTGGGCGAAATTTATGGAAGTTCGTCATGGTTGGGAAGGTAGTGATGAACGCAAGTGGCAGTCGGGTGGCTGGACTCGCGGGGAGAAGGGAATTGAATGGCGGCCAGGTCATGTTATGTTGAGGGTGCCGAACAACGATTGGATCGGCGGCAGTCACGAAGATCTGGACGATCGCACCAATGCGAGCTCAAGGAAGTGGATGGATGACGAAATTTACATTCCCACCGAGGGCCGTGAAGATTATGGAGTCGTTGAAAATTCAAACCCGGAGCGAGGAAGGCAGCTGTATCGCGAGCAAGGTCCCAAGCCACGCCGACCAGTCAAGAGAACCGTCGAACCTCGCCTCATCATTCCTCATGTCACTTCGACAAGTTTCATTCTGGATATCCCACCAACCCATCAAAAAGCTTCTACTCCCTCATCCACTCCCTCTTCCCAGATCCTTCGCACTTCACCACGTCGCCCAGTGAGTAATATCGTGGATACAAGTGTTCTCATCTCTCATCATCTCTCACAGCCATCTGTTTCGAAATATGACTCGCGTACTGCGAAGGCATCCAGAGTGTCGTATGCTCCTCTATTGACACCTAACCGCACTGGCCAGTCCTCTCATCGCCCTCGGCGGATCTTCACGCCTGCCCCTACCCGAGTTTCAAGCGAACGCGCCGACGATGAAGTCATTCAGAATACTCAGGAGATTGATAAACTGCTCGGATTTCTCAAGGTGAGGGGCTTTTCTTTTACATTGCGGAATATCGACCATTGACATGTTTCCATTATCTAGATGAACACAGAGCAAAAGGTAGCCGAGATTCATCGGTTGGTCAGGTCCATGAGGCGAGGAACGCAGTCGTAGTTGGACTCGACTGTCATGAACTCTTATATTTACTTGCTGTGTATCATTATCCATCTAAAGCTAACAGACGAATTAACATCTTAGGTTTGCTATTCTCAATGTTCGAAGTCGTACACCTACATCCAATCTTCTCAAAAGCTGTCCAAACCCCCACGTACAGTGCTAAAGTGGCCGTCCGTCGCATATGGTCCTATTTAATACTTATGTACTTTCGAGATATGGCAGGGAGAACTCCAGGCTGTACACTGACTTCCAAGTTCCATCCGAGAACCATCACACTATAACCAGCCTACGTCACTGTACCGATACACTGTGGATAGTAAATACATTTCTGTGATTTGACTCACTGCGCATGCATCAGTAAACTACAACGGTCTGTACAGTATCCCAGCTGTATAGCTTGGTCCCTAGTGAACCTTTTTGTCAATATCTGCACAGACACCCACAGACATGTCCAGTGAGCACCAAATAGCTCTCAAATAGTACTGGTTTTCTCTGTCTATGTCTGTACAGACACTCAGACCACTCAAAGAATGGGAGTTGTGTAAACATTGCTCCTTGTACACCTCACTTACTTGAACACTCTGTACAATAGCATATATAGCCACAAAAATGACATGGAATGCGACTATATAGGGGTACTAGGTGAAGACCTGCAATTCAGCAGCCCTAAGACTTACAACTAAAGTTGTGGTCGTCGACCTCTACTACCTCGACGCACGCACGCACTCTCTAACACATGCAGTCGGGTCGATGCTCAATTCGTAGGCGTTGAACTGCGTGTGCTCCTGGGTGTGTCTCTGGCCTGCTACTGGCCTTCGTCTCTCAATTTTCGATCTTGATGGTAGAACGGGCGGTCAGAATTATCAATTAATTTGATTATTATGCTCGTCCGGCATTTCAAACTCGTAGTCATGTATGCTCTGATACCTATATTCAACCGATTTTTGATGCGGCTGCTAATACAACATCACGGGCCTTCTGACCTCGAAAGGTGTGCAAGTGATCTCTGCCTTAATTATAAAGTGTTATTTATAAGGTTGGTTTGAGGCTCGTTGTATCTCATCTCCTTTCCCCCGGACGGCGATTGGCTTCCTGAATGATAGGTGAACACTAGTTAATACTCTATCAATCAATAGCCTCTGCATCATCAGTAGAACTACTGCAGTCACTCTTGGCATCTCCCAAGGGCTCTTCTGAGTCTTCATATTCATCCCAATCCACAGTCGCAACCACTTCCCTGAAACCTTGCACCTCATCAGCCCTTAAATTCCTGCATTCTGCGAGTCGGAGGGTGTGTATGGGAACATTATGTTTAGCTCGTATTTTCATGACATCCTGAAGCTCTTCAGATTCATCATCCTCGAAATTGACCGCCTCGAATTCTAAAATACGGAGGGAGGGATATGCTATATCTGAGTTCTGTTTGCCTTCGATAATCTCGAGTGCAGCGATTAAGCCTCCGATGAAGCTGCTGCTCACATGGATAATTTCGAGCTGCAGAAGGAAGGAGGACCCAGCGCGCCAGAAATCTCTTCCTGGAAGATCAAACTCTGACCCAAAATAGAATGTTTGAATTCTGTCTCGCGTGACGGTTCGACATATATCGAATATGATGCTCGGCTCGACTTCAGCGGATGTGTATGTGAATTGAATCGATAATCGTATGTCATCGTCACGAGGATTCCAGGAATATACAGTATTAATCGCCGTCGACGTGCTAAACTGGACACAAAAAGAGCGGTGCGAAAGTTGGATGGCGCGCAGGGACCGAACGACGGAACCAGATCCATCAGGATGCCTGTTCATGGCCGAAAACAGATCAGAAAAGTCTTGAACGCCTTGAACTCGTGTGAGTTGTAGAGCGATCTTGGCGTCGACGGGAAGGGCTAATTGTGCGAAGAGAGACGCGGCAGTTCGGATCGAGGCAGCACCTAGCGCTATACTTTTCAACCGAGCGAGTGGAACTTTGTCGAGGAGCTTTGCTTCCTCGGAAATTATGGATAGCTGCTCAAGCGTAAGCTGCTCCAATGCAGGCATACGTTTCAGAGCTGACAGGAGCTGCGGCATGGTAGGATAGGAGGTGGCTCCTGTTCCTCTGACACACAGGGTTCGAAGCCCGCTGAAGATACATGCTGTCCAGCTGAAGTTACAACTCGTAAGCCCAACACTCCGAAGTCGGGGTGCTTGTCCTTGGAATGTAGTGTTTGAGATGGGCTTCGTTGTGGGAAGGCCGAACATCACGACTGAGAATTCGAATATTTCAAGCAATGGTGCGGGTTGTGATGATAACAAGTGGATAGTGCGATCGATGTCGAGTGAACTTAATGAGCTAAGTCGGAGGACTTTGATTCGAGGTAGCTGTGAAAGGATTTGTTCCAAGCAATCTCGTAGCGAGACCGTCACATCGTACTCGACGACCAAAGCAGCGTTCTTCGATCTCTCAAGCATGACGCCTAGCCAGCGAGCGGGGGTATAAATGATATATGTCCAAAGAGTCGGGCACTCGAGGGCGACTTGGCGCCAGTACCTGCAGATGTGCGTGACTATCACACAAGTAGGGGTGCCATTTCTCGGGTGATCCTGCTCTTCTATGGAGTGTCTGAAGACAGCCGCAAGAATCTCTGGTGGAAGGCCATCATGTATATGGGTCAGACCACTCTTGTACGAGCGAAGAATGTGCACATCGGCTTGGGATGACGACAACTTCATGATGATGATAGTCCCACAATAGGGCCTGTGCCGCGCGGGACGGAGTCGTCAGTTAAATTCTGACGACGTCAAATGTAGGAGTAGTCTTACCTTTTGCCGTTCAACGTTCAGCGCTCGAATCGATCGTGGTGTGGTACTACAAATTTGCGAACACCAACTCTCGTTGTCTTAAGTTTGTATCAAACCTGGCAAACTAATGGCCCTGCGTCCTTCGTCTGTGAAAAATACGACTAACAGCGTGTGCTCGGTGAAGTGTGAATAGAGAGATGAAACATGCCAAGTGCTAAAATTTCTGCTAAAATTTTTGTCAAGAATTCGTCACTCGGGCAATAACGGTGGCCATGGAGTCTGATGAATTGCTTACATGGAAATCAAAATAGACGGTAGTTACATACAATGATAGGCAAACTCAATGCATGAATCCATAAATCAGCAAGCAACAGATGCTGGTGGCACATATCATAGATGGTTATATGACCTCAGTCAAACTCGTACCGTATACGTACATATCTAGTCGACCAGTGGTATCGTAGCGCAATTAAACAATCTCCCCACTAATTGAAATTCAATGATTTAAGTATAAATGTCCGGTGGGTGATGCGGCAGACCAGGGTGCTTTACTACTGAATATCAATGTTTGAACATCTCGGTAGGCCGTCACCATCCAAGTGGTCATAAACATAAAGGCCTCCACCACAATGGCCCCTGTAATCCGATTAGTGCTTACACAAAAAGCAGAGTGACATGATGATACTCACAGAACGAGTGGTTTCTCTCCCGTCCACACATCACCCATGGAAAAGTATGCGACATCAAACTCCGTGCGCGCTAGCACTTTACCTTGGGACTTGTCCGACGAAGCAATCATCGGATCCCACACTCGCACGCACCCGTCGTTGCCCCCGCTGACAATGCCAACTCGTCGACGATCCCGCCCCTCGACCCAACATGCATGAACGGCACCATACCCAGCTGAACCTACTGCATCCAACTCCTCGTGTTTAAACATTGCGAGGGGACCTTTGGTTAGCGCGCGAATGTCATAAATGTGCACGGCATTATCTGAGCGTGCCACAGCAAGGAGGCGACCTTCGGAAGAGAAAGTGGCTGTTGTGGCTTCAAATGAAGCGATCTGTGAGACAGATGGCTCGAGCGTCGTTTCGGCGACAACATTCCCCGACTTGCGTGCAACATCGTACAGCCTTATAGGATGCCGGTTATTTTCACCAGATGTGATCAAGACATAAGTGCTCCCTGCACATGATTATACCGGTCGGGTCACAGGTGAAGATACTCACTTACCATCTGGACTGACGGCTCCTGCATCACCTGCCTCATTAGCACTGAAAGGAAATAGCACTCGACCTCGTGATATATCATGTGCACGGTGGAAACCCTCGTCCTTGCCCTCACCATCAGGGTCGTGAGGTTCTGAAGATGTGTACATAAAGCGTTCGGTCGGACCACAACCCCACAGTACAGTACCCGCAGCATGGTCGGCATCAGGAGGGGCAACGTGAAGTTTCGTCTCCGGATCGGGCGGAGGCGTAGTTCTGGACCATGTTGGTGAAGCGAATAAATTCATCGTCTTGAAGACAGAAACGGTGCTGAGAAAATATGTCAACTCCGACTACTCTGATGATTCAGATGAGATACAAACCCATCTCGACAAGACACGGCAATATTTGCACCGTCGGACGAGGGCACCAAGTCCTGAGCGACATCTCCGAGCGTGACTATAAAAAAGGTCAGTTAGTACAAGGTAGCAATGATTAACTCACTTGAATTCATCATCCAGGGGACACTGGCAATGGATTCACTCATTTCCATTTCATCTACCTTAGGCAGTTGCCAAAGCTGCACCTGGCAATCATTCCCAGTCGATATAAATTGTCCGGGGCTACAGTGACTATTAACTCATCAAGCATGATAAACACAGGACCCAACCATACTTCAATGGATTGAATAATACATCGTTTACGGTGTAGTATTTCTTTGAAGAAGCTGCAACACGGTTCAGTCATGAGCGTCACTGATGGGGGAGAGAATGACCTCCGTGATCAATGCAGTGAGCATCGAGAACGTGACCTGAAAGTGTAATTAAAGCAGTGCCCTCCTACTTGCTGACAGACTTACACCGGCCCTGGTGGAACACTACCATTGTCCCGACATGGTTGTCTGATGGGAGGGGCGCTGCGGGAACTAAGTTTCTCCAATAATAAGAGAACGCAACGCGCAGACCTTCTCGATCTTCATCGGAATAGTCGGGATGACCACCCGATGCTGCCGCACACGCTACGATGGATCCTGGAACTTGAACAATCTTATTTATGGCTGAAAAACTCGTCAGGAACGATGTCAGAACATTGGATAGAGGATATCACTCACACCCTGATGCCACCTGACGATGCGATTGAACAGCACCTAACTTATCGTACGCGAGATCTTGAAACAGTTTGAGAGGGCGCGTACGTCCCGGTAAGTGCCTAGCGAAGCGAAGTCGAGCAGGTGGCTTGAGTGCGCGCGGTCGGAAACCTAGCACTGAATTTAGCTGAGCAAAATTTCGTTACTCGCCAACATAAAAATAAACAACAACGCACTCTTCCCCAAAAGAATTGCTCCTTATAAGATGGATCTAAGGGAGTCACTGGATAGTGTACGGCGAAGTACTTCGGACGCAATGGCCGCAGTTCTCCAGGTCGTGGACGTGGCGGCTCGACCTCGAGCTCCACATTCCGAGAAAGGTCTTCGGCCTTGTTTCTTGCAGGCACTGGTTTCCACTAGAAACGAAATTTGAATACATAAGTATTGATTGAAGAGACATTCACATTAGATTCATCCGAAATGTCGAGAGAAGCCATATAATTCGCGTACTCCTCTTCGGAGTCATATCCAGGGTCTTCGGATGACAGTGGTTGGGACAGGGACGGCGGTATAGTTGTGCAAGGGAGAAAATCGTTTGGGTCATGTGTATCATTACTGCAGTCCATTTGGAAAGTGTTCTCATCATTCGCGTAGAGATCGGACATGCGGTTCGCAAATAAGTGGTTATCTTCGGATCCGAG